>VURO01004039.1:42654-54451 GCA_015108175.1 Pelvicachromis taeniatus | reverse complement strand
GTTAAAAATAAAAATTGTTTTTTTTTTTTTTTTTTTTTTTATCAACACCATCTGTCCCACTGGTAACATTTTTCATGTCTGAGAAGTATGTGACATTTCAAAACCTATCTCAAAAATCTGGATGCTGTGAGTCATGGTTCCTGAGATCCAGTTACATTAACAAAGGAGACGCGGCAGCGGGGAAAGAAGAATGGATACAGAAACAAATACAAAAATGAAAACTGAGAGTAAAACTTAACAAAAATAATAGGTCCCTGAATTTTGAACTTTTTTTATATTCAGTTTGTTTTTGAACTTTTCACTCGGATTACTTTCAGAAAGTGAGCTATTATTATTAATGAAACCAAAAGCTTTCTTATCTTATTGGTGAATGGCCCAGAAAGCTTAAACCTCTATTAATCTTGAATGCACTATCTCCTTTTTCTCCTTCGTCTGTCATCACAGTACCCACGCAATGCAGTAACCTCAACAGTTTTTGGTAAACCTTCAATTCTGCAGTGACATTGTCCATTCCCCATGACATTTTGTTTTTCTCTGGTAAAATTGAGGAGAGGAGATGAGTTCCAGTGACGAGGTTTGGGTTCAAATAACATTCGTTAGACTCGTGCCACTTTAAATTTACTTTTTCAGTTAATGTTGTTAATGTAGTAATTTGTGTGTTGTGATTTGATAACAATCTAGTTCCAAAATGTTTACAGAAATGTATGTGGTGGTACTGTGTAAATAAATGTGTAAATAAATAAAGACAAAATTAAAACAAAAATAGCAATATGAACACATTTCTAACAGTCATTGACAAAGCCATTCACAACTGAAAATATTCAAAAATAAGTGGCCTGACCCAGTTATATGCATCCCATTACCAGTCAGGCCCACTCGTATCCTTATACAACCTTAAACTTTTAAGTGTCTCAGATACACGTAAATGCTTTTGGGATTTGGGGGAAACAGTGCAAAAAATGTTTGATGCTTTCAGAGGAAGGTGGAAGGATAACAATGCAATTTCACACCTTTATTGCTTTTCACTTTGCTTTTGTGTGAGATTACCGGTCACATGAAACACCCAAGACAGCATCTCACAGATGAATTAAAAGACTGATTGCACAAGAATTGCACCAGACATGAGCCTTGAAATTCTTGTGCGAGGCTTGACTTGTGTGGAAAAAAAAAAACAAGAACATGCATCAGGCATGCTTAGTGCAGAATGCATTAGCAATGTCTACTCTTTAGGGTCACAAGGGCTATAGATTTAGTGGCTGGCACCACAATCAGGAGTGTGCATCTGCATTGAGCACTTTGTATTGTCATACTGTGAAAAATATAAGTATCAGATCACGTCAACTGCTATGAAAAGGAGAAAAAACTACCCTCCGGTAGAGGTGTAAATATATTACAAAGCATGAACAGAAAAATGTTATCATGTTTGTTCATCACATTCATAAGATGTAATTCTAAGCTATGCCTGACCTTTTCTTTACTGATTTCTGCTACTGAGCAGGGGTTTTTCTTTTTGTTGGTTATTTTTTCATTTTTCAAGTTTTACGTGCCTCACCGAGAACACCCTGTAGTTCTCACATGCCTTACACACCAGCAGTTATACTCTTCTCTGTTACCAGTGTCCAGCAGTACTGTGTTTTCAATATTTATAGTCGTGGAAGACATTCGTCGTTAGAATTTGTGGTTTATTATATCAGCCTTACTGTCAAAACAAGCATTTAACTTTCACTCAGAGAACTCAAAAATAGAATGAAGTGCTATTTCCATTACAGTATAAAATATAGTAGTCAGTGGACTTTAAATATACAGGCATAAAAAAGTGAATGTGAACTACTTGATGAAAAAGGGTCAATTGAATTGCTGATTGAGAATTGAGCATTAAACACCACTGGATCCGGATTCAGTTTGAGCTCCTAATAACCACTAAGGTGACAGCCCCTGACTAGCCGTATTCACGTTCTTTACGCTTGATCCGCTGCAATAATTCAATAAATAAAAATCGATTTTAAGATCAGCCTGCAAGCTACACACTCATATACAATCGGTTAGTTTGCTTTAAAGACATCAATTCGTGTGTCTAAACCATCCTTGGCCGTTTCTGTGCGTCAATTAATCAAGCGCATCAGTTTCACGAGGTTTAGCTCCAAAGTTGCGTGTGCCATAAATGTCCGTGGATGGATGCTTGTGTAGGCAGAGGCGCTGTCCACGGTACTGCATTCAGCCCCTCCCCGGTAGACATCACGGAGAGACACGTGATACTCTCTGTCTGTGGCTCCTGACAGTCGCTGGATAAGCTCAACAGGGAAACCAGATTGCACCTTCTCTTCCACAAAGATAACTGGATTTTCGCCCCGCGCTTCTTCCCACTAACCACATCCGTGGGTTTGATTTTTTTTTTTTTTTTGTAGTTGTGTTGTGTTTTTAATACCAGAAAACACATTTGGAGGACTGAATATTTAAGGTAATTTTTAAACCTGTGAGTTTTGTTTTAGGAGTTAGAATGAAAGTGGACCCTTCTTTCTCGCTCTCTCTCCTCCCCCCCCTCCCCCCTCCTCTCTCTCTCTCTCTGTCTCTCTGGCTGATGCTGTGATTCACTTGAAAGCAGATCTTGACGTGAAGGTTTCGCTAAAGAGGATTTGGAGCATTGGATTTCAAAGAGACAAAATATGGAGAGTGCTGGTTTAAAGGAGCTCAGTCCGCGGCGCCTTGCATGAAATCGCGTTTCTTCTCTTGTGACAACTATTAAGGGTCCCGTAGAAGTAAAGGTGCACGCGCAAAGGTAATAATAGCGCCTCATATTGTTTACCGAAGAATTCTTGTAGTTGTGAGCGACTCGATAAAAATGCCGCATGGAGATAAAATAAAATACTTATTATAGTGAGCCCGTTACAGCTGCCGTGCATGGCAAATGTCAGGATGTGGGGCATGTTATTGATGAGATGATGACGGAGAAAATACGAATGCATTGCCTTTTTGCACAATACGTCAGTTCTGACGAGGATTATGCCATTTAATAGTTTAAGCATGATCATTAACACGCCGTACTGATCTTCATCACAGTTTCAGCCTATTGATAAGATGCTCCAGTCTGTGGAAAGTGCAGGCAAGTAAATCAGATCTACAGCGGTGCAGCGGTTAGAGTGCAGTGGTTAGTGTCTTTCGCCCCCCCTTCATCTTCTTTACTTGAAATGCAAACTAATTGCGGACCTTTGGAATCGAATAACATTTTTTTTCTTCGTTTTATTACATTATTCTTCTTATTTTGGTATTTTGAAGGAAAAGCGGGATCTGGCTCAAAGTCCGCGTCAAAAATAGGGACAAAGCACATAGTATGAAGAGCATTTTCTGGGTTCTGACTGAGACCCAGTGGAAGCCCGGCTGGTATGACTTACACAGACCGACCATTGTGCATCAAATGACGCACTTTTTCTCTTGTTAGGGCTTGAAATGAGAAGTGGACAGGGGTAGCCTATATCGGAATGCTGCTGATAAAGCGATTGCAGAAGTTTTAACGCGTACAAGCAAAAGTAATACTCTCATTAAAAGAAAGAAAAAAAAAACGACGTAAGGCAGCTTTCTTTATAATTAGTTTTATTAATTCAAACCGCTGGGCATGATTTCTTATTTTTTTCTGTAGATCACAAATGATAATTTACTGATATTTTTTTTCTTTAGATTGCATTAGTGAATGCACCCTATTTCATTATGGAAGGACTGCATTTTAACGACAATATTAGAGATATTGTTTTCCTACTTGGTCAGGTCATTGATATCAATTAATGTGTCTATTCTCCGATATTGTCAAGAGCTGCCGTTTGCTTCCTGGAAAGCCCCAGTGATCTTAATCTAATGACATAGCTTCTGTTTGTTGTAACAAAGGCCTCACTGGATATAAGTCCCTGACTGGCTGCGCTTTTTGCCTTAATCACAGCATTAATACTGGCTTTTGATTAAGGCTTTGACCAAAGTGGATTTGGACATGGATATGGTGAAATACTGATGCTACATTCAATTTGCTTTTCTTTTGCAGAGAGCTTTGAGTCTGGGGACTGCCTTGACAGACAGACTGCTTCTTTTGCTGAGCTTATCAGCCAACGTGGCTCCATATGGCATTTTTTTCTCTTTGCAACAGAGAATGCAGGGTGAAAAGCCCTGAGCAAGGCTTCCAGTTACCCGCCAAAGAATGTTGACATGAACATGAAGATTAAAGCTGCCATTTCAACTCAAGTGAAACCGTGCACACACTAACTGGCACCAGAAGGGACTGTTCCGTAATTACATAAATCAGACCGAGTGTGCCCAGTGGATATTTGAATCTCTGTCCCTTTGCTCTAAATAACCATGGCAGAGAGGACCTTTAAACAGTTCAAACTATTTTGGCGACAACAGTGAGAGGTTTGGCCAGTGGCCTGGACATTATGAGGTAATGGTGTTTGCTCCAGGATACAAGTGTTGGCCAAGCCTGTTGATATGCAAACATATTAGACTTGTAGCATTTAATCTTTTATCTTACAATGCATCACTTTACACTTGTATGTCCATGTAGACAGTCAGTTACATGCCAGTCTACGATCTCACAGTCAACCCAGCTTATTTATTTTTCCTTAAGCTAAAGCCCTTCTAAGTCAATTCAGTTCTGTAAGTCCTAACCACAGTCCACATAATTTGAAATCAAACAATGATTTCACCAAAGCCACATGTTGCCCATATTGTATGGGTTGGGCTGCTCATTTGTTGCTTTGTAGAAATAGGCACTTGTTTAGAATTTACAGGTGCTGAGGGTCAGTGGGCTAGATTTCCAGTGTGGAATGCATGTTGTGAAAGTGAAATGAGCTTCAACATGAAAACAAGGAGTTCCCATGGGCTGCTAGTCTACTTTGATGATGAGGGATTTTGTGACTTTCTAGAACTCCTCATACTGAATGGTAAACTCAGCCTTCGATTCTCCATCTTCTGTGCGGAGCCTGCGACTGTTGTATCTGACACAGCGGTCAATGACAGCCAATGGCACACAGTCACTATAAGGAGAAACTTTAAGAACACTACCCTAATGGTGGACAATGAGATAAAGTGGGTGGAGGTGAAGTCTAAAAGACGGGATATGACTGTTTTCAGCCATTTGTTTGTTGGTGGAATACCACCGGAATTACGATCTGTTGCACTACGCCTGACATCGGCTGCGGTCAAGGATCAGCTGCCTTTTACTGGATGGATAACAGACATAAAGGTCAACAACACGGAGTCTGTAATGATTAACAGTGAGGGTGTCTTAAACGACCTCTGTGGTACAGCCAACATGTGCCTAAATGGAGGAGTCTGCAGTTTAATTAACAATGAGCCAACGTGCGACTGTTCTCGGACAGGCTTCCAAGGAAAGGACTGCAGTGAAGGTAAGGCTTTGATTTAATCTGAATCATACATTCAGTACAAAGTGTCCAGTGTAGCCTTTACAGTCAACAGGAAGTTATGAATAATTTGGCTGTTGCAATTACTATCTGCCATAAAATTCCACATTCCCTTCCTCTATTAGGCTAAAGCCATATGTTTTCTTTAGTCCTATGATGTGTGCCATTGATCTGCAATACAGCTGTTTGTAAAGACTCAATCTCCTGCTAGACCTCATTAGCAAAACATTCTTGTGTTCTTCATCCCCAAAGGTGTCTGCCATTCTTATCAAATAGGTCTTTAGGGATTGGTTGACCTATGAAAGCTCTCCAATGACTTACTTTTCAAATGGAAGAGCAGTTGTAATCACCTATGCGTCTGATGGAGTAAACATGAATGACATCATTGAATGCATACAGTATAAATGTGTCCAGTGCATTTGTATAAGCTACCAGTGATGACAGTATATTCGATCTAGTATCTAGTTATTGAATTGTATCCATACGATTTTCTTTTTTGAGAAAACACAAAATAAAACTGCAAATGTAAAATGAATGAGTTATGACCTTTAGCAGAACCGTGTGTCAAATGTATTTATTAATACTAACTACTATAAAGTCAGCATGTGATACACGAAGAGAACACAGGGTTCTTTGAGGTAGTAAGAATACTATCACCCTGTCTAGTCTGTAAGGAAAACGTATGAGCGTTCAGAGTATTTAGTGCAATGCTTCCCACAGGTTGGCAGCTTATTGTGATGCTGAGGGGGAGGATGCTTGCTGGTCAGTCAATGGGGGAGGGATTTTAACTGTTTTACATTTTATTTGTCATGCTCAGTTAAATACAGATGAATCTGAACCTATTTTAGATATGGTAATGATGGTCACGTCCTAATTTACAGTAGATTTCATAAGCTCATGTATCTTTATTCAGGCATATAAATCTTTTATTAACAATGAGCTTATAAAGGCAGTACTGGATAACTTACTACTGCCACATAAGATATTCTGATGAAATTGCTCTTTGTCAGTGAAGCAAAGATGAAACATAACATCTTCATATAGCACCATACTTTGTGAACAATGTTTTATTTTTTCCTTTAATCAGGTCTTGTGGAAGTTGTAGATGGTGATAATTAAACAAGAAGAAGTGTACAGCCTTTCACTAACTACATGCACTGACACATTGAATAATTGCCGTAGTTCACTAACAGGCTTTTAAGTGTAAATGTTATTTAGTCTACTTTAAATCCATGACAAGTAGTGGGCTGTGTTGCCCTGCTGCAGAGAGAAAATAGAAATAGATCCACGATTAGACTGTGAGAGTAAATATATTTAAATATGTCACCATTGTTCCCTTTTCTGCTCCTTTCAGAGCAGACTACAGTCTATAATCAGAATTCTTTGATTGTAACAGTGTCATTATGTATTGCTGTATTTAAATTTTTTGTATAGTATTATAAATTACATTTCAGTACATATAATTGTTTTTTAAATTTAAAATTAATCATTAAGAAGCATCTATTCAGGAAATCTCTCATTTGGTTTTGTTAATGTGTCTTTGACCATTTTTCTTGCTACTGCATCAAAAAGAGCTGTGAATTCAAAATAGCTCTTTATTTCAGTTAACCTAAGCTGACGAAAAGCTAGCTATTGTGTGCTTTTAGATCCACAATCATTTTGTAGCAGCCATATTCTTTTCATTTTACACTGGATGCAGCCTGATAAAAAGCCCATCTTGGGGAAAGCTGGGATTCTTTTGTACAAAATGCATAGGCACTGATTAAACCCAAAGTTATTATCTCACCAACAGCATACGACTCTTTAACAATGTCAGTAATAAACGAGCAAATTAGAAATTATGTTTATAAATTTAGTTTAGGCTTGATACTATCTCTGAAGTCCAAATTTAATGGTACTCTATTGGAAGAGTTGATTTTTAATACTCCCAAAACACAACACTTGTAAGGCTAAAGTCTAATCTGCCAGATTTTTGGAATTTTGGGATTTGGATATTCTATATATGGAAACTTCAAATGCATTATTTTAGAATCTCTGCAAAACAAATATTTAAATATCTTTAAAAACAAAAACATGATGATAAAAATGATGATGAACCCACTTGACTCTATCTAAATGATCCGTTCTTAATCTAACACTCCTTGATTTATGTGGTTAATTTAAAGAATCATATTCTAGTGTTTAGCGATTGCCCTAAATTAAATAATTACTTTGAAAGTGTGGTTGATAATTTTATACAATGCAGCTATATTTTCTTTGCTTGTGTAAGTGTCTCATTAGTCGAGAATTTGGGAGAAGAGATTTTAATATGCACAGCAGGGTGGCTATTGGTGTTAATAGTTTTATACACATGCAATAGCTACTTGTTTGTGTTGATCATTTTTATATGGGCTGCATGAATGATGAGCAGCCATTATCAAAAGATGTTTGTGTATTCAGTATTTCACAGCAGTAGCAATCAGAGCGATGATAGTGATAAGTTGAAAGCTACTTACTAATAATGAAAAATCTTTTAAAAACGTGTTGTACATACAGCCACGCAGGGCCTTTGATTCTAAAGTTTTTATGGGGTGAACATGGTCTAGTAAGTGTGTCTGTATCTTAGGGGAAAATATCTAAAGGAAAAACTAAAAGCTGAAACCAAAAACTCTTTGATATGATTGATGGCTACTAATTCTCTAATTTTAACTGCAGAGCAGGGATAATAACAAATAACTTATTCGATTCATGAGTTGTCGTGAATGGAGAATTTGTTATTCTTCCAATTTAATCTCCTTGTGCAGCTCATTGTGACCACTTGCTTGTACATCTGTGATTCATGTGATTCACTGTGTCAAAGCTGCAACTCTGAAAAGTTAATTTAATTTTATGGAGGAAGAAGTAGTCACAACGAGCCTAATATGGCATTTAGGGACAGTGATGAGGGACAAATGTGTTTGAAATCACACATATTTTGTCCTTTTTTATTTCACCGTGTGCGAGTGCAAATTGTTTGAGCCAAAAGTTCTCCATGAGATGTGTCATGGTGCTGCAGCATAATCTGTTGCATAGGCAGTCAAACCACGGGTAGCAAATTTACAGCAAACAAATACAAGAATGTGAAAGAAACTGACGTGTCTTTTGGTGGTCCTGACTCAATTCTCCTTTTGAGGACTTGGAGACTGAAATTGCAAATATGCTCCAACAATGCTGGAAGCCCTTCCAGCAAGTGCTCTAAGTCAGAGCACTGGAAGCAGTACATCACTGCACAAGGAGACAACCTTGAACGGGATGGCAGGGTATCGTATCTGCTTTTTATAGGCAATGTCTCAAAGCTTTATAACCCACAGTGTAATCCACATGCTTAGATCTCAGTCACACAGGGCTTGAGACCAGTTGATATGAATTCACTGACCGTTTAATGAGTGGTCTTTGGAGGTTGCTAGCACCAAAAACCTTCTCATTGCTTTGGTTACTAGTAGACTGCTGCAATCACCCATTGTTTGCATGAAAGATGCCAACTTGTCCACAAATATTCAGCATTTACTCCTTGAGTAGTAGTAAAACTCTAAAAAATGTGAGTGAACTGGAAAAGGACGTTTCCCTTCAAAATAAAGTTGTGTTTTTCAACCAAAACATTTCAAACAGTGTAAATTTTACTGAAAGGTGTTCCATTTTCAGGTTACATCTCATGGTTTCCAAGCATTTGCACGCAATTTGATGTCCTCTGTGCAAGCTCCTAGTGACTGCAGAAGCCTGCTACCAGCCAAAGCAATCACAAGGAGGTTTTTGTTGAAGCACTCGCTTTGTGAGCAAGTTAATGCTAGTGACTATTAACAACCAAACACTTGCCAAAAGTCTGTGGAATACACATTTTTCCCCAGTAACAAGTGGTTACCAGCTGGTCTAGTCCCGCATAAATATGGTTTAAGTAATCAATTTCCTAGTGATGGTCAGTAACCACTTGCATTCAGTCAGGGAATACACACTTTTCCCTTGTGACTGGTGGCTGCTAGATGGTCGCAGATTGGTCTTTAGGCCTCAGTGAATGGGGCATTGCATACATATATACAATCCTTTAATATACCTACATATATTAAATTAAATTATAACTGGATTTATTTAATCAGTGAAACCTGAAGGAGTCTGCGGTTTTGCAGGTCTACAAACAAAACATAATTACATAAAACAAACATACTTGTTTGTACTTCTTACAAAACACATTTAAGCAATAAATATTTAGATAGTGAAAATACATCATCGTAATAATAATTGTGGTAAAATGTGGCAACAGTAGTGTCAATAACTTAATGGAAATGGATGCAAGGTCCATATTTTAGCCATATCTTAGCACCACCTTGTCCCTATGCAGACTTTGTCATAGATACCGGTACATCCTTTCATACAGAAAACCTCTGAAAACCCTGAAGGCAAACCTGTACCATTACCATAACCGGCTGTCAAGCAGTCCACAATGGGACTGAAACACCTGGATTTCTTCTGATGCCTGTAATGGCTAATCTGCATTTTAACTAATACAATTTCAGGATATAAAGTTATACTGGCAAACATTTACCAAACACTTTATAAACACACATTCCACAGATCTAGCCTCAGTATTCATTTAGAGTTATGTTTTTGGCTAACCGTCAAATAAAGTAAATTGTTCTGTTCTATATTCACTAGTTACTTTGTTTTCTGTTTGCTGCTTAGCGAGTAGTGGGTTCAGCATGGCTTTTATATCTAAACAGTTTCCTGCAGCTGTTGAGAGCAAAAGCGAGATAAGTAAAACTGACTTAAAACATTCAAAGTTGTGGTCTGCGGACCTTGTGGGGTTGGGTGGTAGCTATATGTGAGCTCATCATTTTAAATGACTTTTTATTTATTTATTCATGATTGTTTCATTTATAATATCAAAATTTGATTAGAGCAGCTATAATACAGTACTATACAACTAATGACACATTATAGAGCCTTAAAAAGTTCTTTGACATTTGCTATCTGATAGCTAAACCATTGTTGGTCCATGTTGACCTCATTTATATTAACTGTAAGCACAGATACACATAAAACTTGATAATATTAACTGCAGTGAAAAATGACAGTAGTGCTTCAGGTTTAACCGTGCTGAAACTCCATGAACTTGTGTTACTTAGATCCCTCTGAAATAAAAAATCCTTGAAACTGCACCTTTGCAGGATAGTATGTTTTGTGGCAATCACAGAGACTGTTTCACACCCATATTAAACATACGTGCTTTCTTTCTTGCTTCCTCACCATTCTGAGTTTTAGGGAGGAGGTAAGTCACAACCACAGCAAAAAACGTGTGCACGATTTTTATTTATTTATTTAGTTTTCAAATCACACCAGAGATTTAAAATAGTTTTTGAAGCTAGTGTTCTTCTTAAAGCTTCTGCAAGTTTACCTAATGTGCATACATGGATTTAACTATAAAGTACATTGAAGTCGAAAATTTACCCTTCCATTAAATAATTTAAAAGCTGCTGTATTACTTTGATCAGATGAAAGGATTATAGGATTTGCCACCGGACCTGTCAACTCTGCTCCGTCCAACCACGAGTGTGCACATAACTCTCTCTCTCTCTCTTTCTCCTCGGTCTCTCTCACTCCAATTCACACACTTACAAATGCATACACGCACACAAACACATAAACACAAATCCCTTTGATCGGTTGAAACAATTATTTAAATGCACCTTTCTGTGGTCAGTATGTCCTTTTTGTTTCTCATTAAAGAAATAACATAGATGTATTGCATAGCTCCATATTTTATCCTGATAAAATGGAATCATGTTGTTTATCTCATCGTACATTAACCAACGATAAATCTCCCCTGGAAAAAAAAAAAAAAGTAGGGCAGTCCCCAAATAAGACTGCACAGCATTTTGTTTGTCACTTTGTGTATTATGTAATTTAAAATATAAGTCACATTATCCGGGTACAGTGAGTAACTGTGATTGCCTTGCACTTTCATATTGTGATTTTTGCTGATAGCATAGCTTCTGGGCTTCTAGGTGAAAATATAGTTAGACATCCTTGAAACTAATGTCACTTATAGGACAAACAGTCACAAAACATAAGCACATTTATTAAGCTTCTATTACATGATGGCGCAGTACCAATAAGGACTGTAGCCTACAGTAACTGAAATAATGTCAAACCTATTTTGACTTTTGAACAATCATCAACTGTGACAGTTTTAATTCACCAAAACAACAGTGTCAAAACAGATTTGTGCATTACTGATTCATTACAGAAGGAAAGTACTGCAACACAACACTATTCACATGCTCATTTAGGTAGATGCACAATATGTGTTGCTTGCTTGTTTTTATATCCATGTCACACTCTTTATGGCTCTTTTTTTTTTTTTTTTACCTTAAAATTGAACCCTG
>VURO01004039.1:10408-42634 GCA_015108175.1 Pelvicachromis taeniatus | reverse complement strand
TAGATATAACTTAGATAGACATGGCAGTGAAACCTTTCCTGGCAATCTCCTCTCAGGTAATAGTGGGATCCCGGTCTGTCTGCAGCCACTGAAAATAGCTCAATGTTACTTGTGTTTACTATACTGTATCACGTCTAGTGAACTGTCTGTGCTGATCTGGAAAGTTTAATTATCCACATAATGTCTAATTAAAATGGGTACAGTTCCCGTCAGTCGACTGAATCACAGGTTACCATTTAATATATTTGAAATGCACATTTTGCATTATTTGAACCTTTTTTGTAAAAACATGACACTGGTTCTGGTACTGGATCTGTCTTATATTTGTTTATGCTACATTATTGTCTACAAAAATATCCAAGAAAGATTTCAGGTGTGTGGGACACACTAGGTTGTGTTTTGCATAATATATCACAGTTGTGACTTTCATCTGCTGTAACGTTACTGGGAATATCTCTTGTGGTGCATGTCAATCTCTACAATCGAGATTCTTGCCCAAGACTTTAGAGCAGTTTGTGTTTGTTATTGCAGTCGTAATGTAATTACAGTGTTTGCTTTGGCTGATTGCACTGGTGAATAATGCATCGATATGGCATAGTCACTTGCAGAGGGTTGACCCATTCAGCAGAGAAGAAGCAGCAGTTGTGTATCTGGCAAAGAAACAAAGACAATGAGTTTTATCAACAACTTTTTACCCTCTAATTAGGTTTGGCTGTATAGGCACCTTGGATTGACGATAAACACAATATAAGCTACTTTGGGGAAAAAAAGAGTTTGGTAAGAGCTCGTTTTTGGTCTGTCATTGAGTCTATACAGATAGTCTTCCGTCTTTTGGTGCTAAGCAAAATTTTGGTGGAAAATCTGGCCAACCCCTTATGGCAGGCCCACTGTGGCATGAAGATTCTCAGCAGGTAGAGTAGCCTTTTAACACTGTCTATTTGCTTCTGGATGAGGAACTCAATTAATTCACAGGGAAGTTTTTGTTTGTTTTACACTCTGGCTTTTCGCCGAAAGCCCGGGCTGCATACGTTGAGCCAAGTTGTATCCCCTTGAAAAAAAAGAACATGCTGAAAGCAACAATGTAGTGGAGAAGTGGATATGGCAGTAATGGGTAACTTAAATGAAAACTAGCATATTATTGTGTATTTAACAATAATTCAGAGGTACAATGCACAATAAATCAATGAGACCCAAAGATTGTAGCAGTAGAAAATGCAAATGTGCAAATTATGATTAAAGACTTGGCGATACCTTCGCTCTTTTTCGGCATGTCCAGACAGTGTTAAGTTCAATATACTTGTTTACAAAATACTGACTTAACATGGCAAATATCTTCATTAGACATCAACTCAGTTTTGATCAACTTTGCACAACAACAGTGATTCATTCACATCTATATGCAGATAGGTGCGTAGGAGAATTTATGACGAGCCTTACAAAAATACTTTTAAACGCTAATGGAAAATATAAATAAGTAAATATAATGTATTCAAAAAGAAGCTTGTGTTTGAGACTAGAAATGCAGCACTATCATTTGATCAGATGATTTATATTAATGGCCCCAATCTGAAAATGCAGTTTAAGAATTCAGCAGCTTTTCCCATGTTCACATTTAATATAGAGTTCATAGGAAGATGAATTTGTAATTTGAGTGATCGCTGCCTTTCGGGCATGTCTGTCGTTGCTAAAAAAAACAAAAAAAACCCAAAACAAAACAAAACATGCGACTGTACTGTATCTCTGAAAGTGTCATTCTGTCTAGAGGCCTCCTGCAGCTTCACTCAGACAAAAGCAGATTAATAGTATACTGGTGTCTCTGACTCCAAAGACAGATATCGGGATCAAAAGATTAGAGGGATTTTCCCGTAGGATTTTTGCCTTGTTTAAATACATTTGCTCCTGACTGTCAAAGGGTGTTTGTGAAATTCTTTGACGCCAAACTCCTCCTTTAACGGGATTCATCCTACAGCACAAATAAACACATTCAAATTTCCATGTCACACCCACACGCACGCACAGACACCCACACACACACGCATGCAAACTTGTGTTAAACTGAGCTACACCACATGTTTCTCACAGGAGCATATTAAGCTGGCATATGGAACTTGCAGTACATAAAATGCATAACATATTGCTGTTCTGTTGAAGTGTAATCACGACCCTCATTATGCCATATTATGTCATATGTGTATGAGATCTTGCAGAGATGTGGTGTTCCACACGCAAATATTTTGTCCTTATTTTCACCAATGAAGATCTTTTAATACCTCAACAATAAAATTTTTGTTTTCATAATACAATTCATAGCATTTTCTATATAGTCTGGATGGCTTGAGCACCCTCAAACAGATATAGAACCAGAAAGGTACTTCTGCCTCTACCATATATCCTGTCCCACAGTTTTAAAATAAGTAAGCTGAGACAGACAGAGAAAGAGGCAAAACTGATCACACATCTCTGCCTTGGTTCTCGCCTTCATGGAGGAATAAAACTGCTTAGAAGCAAAACTCTTTAGATTCCAGCCCGTAGATGATATTTTCACTTTGAACATAATTTACCTTTGATGCTGCTGGTTGGGTGTCGTCAGTCACGAGCGCCGGCTGAAATGCTAAAAACAAGTCAAAAGTGCTGCGCCGTAATTTGAAATCCATCACGCCAGTGATAGAGAGAAGACAAATCAGTTTTCAGGGAGAGTTTTCATCACTTCCCAAAAGAGAGTAAAGGTTGCACAAATGAACCTATCTTTATGGTAATTCAGCCTACATCATGTGTAGAAGTTCAAGGGGCAGTCTGTTTAATGTTTATCACATCTTCTTTAGTCCAAAAAAACAAACGAACAAAATGTAATATAAACTATAAATTAAATAAATATGTGATTCAATTGGTAACTCAGAACACTTTACTGGTTTCCACTTTTGCTTTGTGACATTTTTGTCTTTTTTGCCACGTATAATGGAAAAGGATGTAGCTTAATGTTAACAGTACTAAGAGCTTAGCTGTAGTTAATACTCGGTGCACTTTATTAATGTTTTTTTTTTTTTTACTTTAGCTTAAGAGCCACTCTTCAGATAGGGATTTGTCACACGTCAACAGTGGCAGCTGCGGCAACTAGTTTCTTTAAGCAACTGCTGTGCACATTTCCGTAGAAATGATGCGTAGTGAGCATTGGCATATCTCACCTTAGCATAAAGCTATGAACCCTATCGCAATAAGTTACAAATATGCTGAGCCTATACTTACAAACTTGAAGTTTACATTGATTTCTTAATTTCTCTGCTTGGCCTAATACTACTGCATCACAAAAAAAAAAAGATTGACTCCACATCTGTAATACTATCCTAGATATCTTCAACGCTGGGATTAAGGTTATTAGAATTCTGTATAAGCTGTTCTGATTATCCTTTGGATCATTCCAGTCCACAAGATGTAGAAGAATTGAGAGACCCCTGAGCGCATCTGCTCACACAATCCTCTCTGCTTTGTCTGTCTCTTTGGAAATATCTGAATTTGACTAAATTATCCACCTGCCATCTGTCTGAAGTAAATATGCGACTAGACATAAGTCATCACCATTTCATTGATTAGCTTCTTTCCAAAATGTTACCATTTGGGGTAAATTTCCCTCCTCGCTGTCTCACAGAGGGTTTGATGACAACACCGTTACCCACTTTGTATCTGCCCAGTAAAGAATATGCAGCTACTTAGATTATAGGTCAAACACTGGAATTAGGTTAGCCAGGCTTTATCCAGTTGCACCAAAATCTGTCTGCTTTTATATTTTAAGCTCCTAAAGTTTGTCAGATGTATTTGTGTTCTCTTGTGCCTCCGTCAAGTGCTGTGTATGTTCCCTGACTGTAAGAAGGGGGTCCATGCATTATATGATATATTGTACAAAACACTGACAACAAAGTGTAAAATAAAGTATAAATATAATATATTACAATATTAGTCCAATGTGGGAATCAAAGTCTCACCTTTTAGGCAAAGGTTATTGTCACTCCCACCACCTTTTCCCTCCAAAGACAACAGTGAATTAACAGATTATATTTTGTGGCTATGTTGAGTTAAAAGGTTAAATTTACTATTTAACCTATTCTGGTCTCTGCCTGTGTTGAGGTGCCCAGTGTCAGTGGGGGGATACAATAAAAAGGTAAAAAGGATCCTTGCCTGGAAAGGATGCGTGTGCCTTGTGAGCATCTGTGATAGTGAAGATATAAATTAGCAACAGCAGAAATATCCACAGCTGTGGGCGCTATCAATTTCCATCAGAGTAGCTGGTCACTCTGCCCGTTTCCTCTCTCTCCACACTTACTGTTGCTTGAGAAGGATAATGGGGTAGAGGGTAAGCTGCGTAATGCCACTAACACTCCTCTGGTAGAAAGATGCATTAGGCTTGGCTGTGCTACTAAGAGATGAGCCTTCACTTACATTCATTATTCTTGATTTGGTCTAAATTGTAATTTAACAACAAATTGATCCTGTGGTAGTGCTGACCTTTGCTGCAAGGCTTTTACATTTTCCCTTAAAATGCCTGCGTGACGAGGGATTTTAGAACAGCCTTCCTGCTACTATTTTTCAAATTGACAACTGCGCATTGGGCTGGGAATGGATTTGGTGTCTTTTGTTCTCTGTTATTGGATGTGTGGTGATGACATTTAGAGACGAATTTAGGGAGATTTCATAGTTTTTTATGTTATGTATTGAATGCATCGAAGCAATTGAGCAATTTTACACATTCACTTTATTAGTCAAGAGAAGTATTGGTGTACGAAAACAGTTCTATAATATTTTCTGAGGCTCTGAAAGGAGCTTTGAAAAGAAAAATTAATAAATAAAACTCCATATTCTACTCTTAAATATTAATCATACACTTCTTTCAGATATGGAAAACGTGAAAGAAGTAGAGTTGTCGCAGTACTAGCATTTCAAAATTGATTTTGATACCCAAGAAAAATACTCAATACTTTTTTTCAATATTGTGTGGGAGAAAACAATATTGACATTATCTAAGCTAGTACTGTGCATCTGGGGGACTTCACCATGCTTTCACTTAGCGCTGGTAAGCTAGGCTGCCACTGTTTCAGTCTAGTTGTTGGTAAACATTTCTCTGCTTCAGTCTGGGAAAGAAATGTAACAGTTTTTAGACACGAATAACTGTTATCCTGTTAAATTAACACTGTCTATTAATGTCAGGTATTATTAAGATGAGCAGGACTCACTTGCTGCCTGACATTTGGTGCCTAGCTCCTACTTTAGCCATAGCCGCTAGCGGCTTCCGCTAGCCACTAACAGATGGCTAATGGAGTTGTTGGAAAATATATAAGAGTTAAACAGCTAATGTTAAAGTGTGGGCAGGTCAGGTTAACATTTGTGATAACTGCTTAATACTAATTAATCAATACAATAATGTTGTTCAAACTCATCTCTCAGCATTCCTTATAAAGTCTTGTTTAGTGTTAACTAGTGAGGGCAAGGCTGTGTGTGTCTGCCAGTAGCCAAGTTGCTGAACTTAAGACTGTTGCAGTTTACTGGTATGACATTCAATAGCCCATAATTGTGCATACAGAATTTTTGAGCAGTTATTCAATACAGCAAATACAAAACAAAAAAAGCAAACATTTGAGAGTTAAAGTTCTCTGTATCTTTGATAATGATGTACAAATACCCACAGAATTTTCAGCTATGAGACTTTTTCAGTTTCAGGTTTTCCACAGTGAATATTTGCTGCTGACCTACTTTTTCAAAGCAAAACTGGCATGATAAACTACTTCTTTTTGTGGCTATGTAAAATGGAACTGAACGGCTTCATTATGAAGTCTCACGTTCTTAATATTTCATCTTACTGAACTTTATTTAACATATTACTTTAATCACGCTCATGGTATACTTGAGATATTTTACATAATGGTCTTATTTTAGTGACTCTGTCACATCTTAACTGACCGCTCTACCCAGAATGCCCAATACTGCAAGACAGAACTATGTTACATAAATAATGACTGCATGAAATATAAATGCAGAGCATTGTGGTGTCATAAAGCAACAGTATACTGACTTCCACATTTCCATTTTAAGCCTTTTAGAGGAGAAAATACATTTGTTTATGAGCCGTTAAATATTTATATATAGGGTGCAGTTTTTTATGATTTTATTTAGCTGTGATTGTGCATAGTCTTTAAAGCAATTTAGGACAAATAATATTATTTATTTTCCTGCTATGGATGATGGCAGAGAAAATACAGACAAGGAGGTGTGTGGGGGTTGTCAGGATAAGAGTGAGGGCATGCAGTTGAACCTTTACTCAGCTTTCACAACTATATGTCATTATAAGTACAATCTTAATCATTTGCAGGATCTAGTATTACAATAATAGTTGTTGATTATTTTTCAAATGTCTTTGCAACAGACGTGAAACACTAATATTTTACCAATTTCCCCAATGCCTTTGTAAATTTCTGTGTAAACCACAAAAAATTTGGCTTAGTAACCATCCTTTATGAGTCCTTAATCATACGTGTAGTCTAAAAAAACCCTCAAAGACAGAAAACCTTTAAATATTGTTTTTCAAAAATATAGTAACCTTTTTACAGGTGCACTTCATACAAAGCTAAAACACTGCAATGCTGATGACTTTAAGCACAGATGACAAAAAGCTGATTCAGCCAGACAAGATCTTATAAAATTGTCAAATGGCAGAGAAAATGAATTATATCTATTGCTGGATGCTAGGTCTAGTGAATGTGACACATGGTCCTTTATGTGAAGTGTATTGTCACTGAGATCCTGCCAAGACTACTCAGCCAACTGCATCCACACACACTGTAGAGACAGTGCCTTAATGACATTTTGTACAGCTGGATGACGGTACCTTGTGCGTTGAAACAGTGTACAGAGTATTGTTCGTTTTTACTTTCTATATGTCTCACTTTATATTTAATCAGCTGTCACAGTTTTGAGTTCACAGTCAGGAGAGTCAAGATTCTGTAAAGGGTCTGACTAACGTCTGCAGGAGGCAACGAGAAGAAATAAAATCAATTTATAGATTTATGTACAATTCTTGTTGCTGTTATCCTCCAGATGTTTTATTCAGTGAGGCATTAACTTGAATAGTAATGTAATTATTTCACATGAGCCATACACCATGTGCATGATCAACAGCATAAGACCATCAGCGATGCAGATCGTATGATAGACAGTTGAGTGCATTTTGGTGTAGTGTTACCAGCACAATAGCACTGGGATCACTTTGTCAAGGGGATTAAATGGATTTACGTCTCTGGATTAGAATGTAACCAGCTGGGTACATTTGTGAAAGAAAGTTTTTGTGTGTTTGTGTGTGTGTGTGTCAGAGAGAGGCAAAACATGGCATGTTTTAATGGTCCGTGTCAGTTATTCTTCTGTTAAAGGGAAGCTTTGTTTCTTTTAAACACCTTAAGAAACACTGTATGTCCCTTCATGCTTAATAAAGATATTCAAAATGTGATTCATTAGGTTTGGACAAAATTTAATATGAGTAGCTGTTAGACTTGCTCCCGATATTCAAATCCAGATGTGGTTTAGAATTACGTGAGGACAACGTGCTCAGATCAGATTTAATATAAGAATATGAAATGCATGCCTCTAAAGCTTTACTTGTGCAATAACTATTAATAATTATTTCTCGAAATCAGATCTTAATTTGATTGTGAATGTCATCATTAGAGGAAGGGAATCACTATAATAGAGTGTTAATTGTGCAGTAACCCTACAGGCTACACAATCGTTCACAAGCTACCAAAAAAAAAAAAAAGTCCTCTTGCATAGATCACTCACCAAATTTAAATGTGATGTACTGTATTATACACCGCAGTGAGTTAATTATTAGTTACTTGTTAGTTATTGTGGCAAAATGTTTCAGTCACCATCGGTCTTTGGGGTCTTGACATCTCAGCTAGTGTTCTTGTTTCGTTCACTTTTCTCATGCAACTGCCAGCTTCATGCTTGCCTTGTCAGAATGCTTTTTTCAGCAGCCTGCTTCTCATTTTCAAGCAAATGTTTTTGTCAACATACTGCATGCTTGTATATTTTTGAAAGATCGGCTCTTTTCACAGAGGCCACTATGACATGTCAGTGGAGTAAACACAGATGTAATTGATAAAACGATGGCCCCGTTTAGTGTGCCTCAGTCGTTTGTTTGAGCTCTGGCCCATCTGGTTGGAACCGGTCCATAATTAATTTTATTAATTACACCTGTGTTTAGCCTGCGACGTCCCATCCAAAAAGCCCCTCTGAAAACAGCCTATAGAATCTCATTTATCTAAATGTCCTGTATTTTCTTAAATTCGGAAAGCTTTATCCACATGTGGCCACATTTCAAACAAAATGAAACCACTCTAATGTGAATGCACATTTGTGTCTGTGTAGAAAGTTCAGTACTGAAGGACAAGGAAAAATGAGACTCTACTGTGATTTATACATATAATCAAAAATATTTTAAATTCCATAAAATGAAATCAATCTAAAAAAAATTTTTTTTTACCAAAAGTGATGTGGTCATGTTATACAACAAGTGAACTGTTTAATTGTGATAATTTGGATTGATTTTCGTGCATGGTGTCTGATTTGGAAGGGGAACCAGTGGTGATGGTAAGTTTGGGTCAAAATAAATCTGGGCAAGAAACCATATTAAAGAGGTAGGAGTTTATTTAGCAGCGGTCCCTATCTGGTCGCATGGTTATTGTAACTGGCTTGTTTACATGACCATGTTTCTTTGTTTTGTATATATATGCATTGCATGTTGGTGTTTTCATGATTGTGGTTAATGTTTTTAGCCAAAGTTAAAGGTCAAGTAGATGTGTTCTCATCACATTTGTTATTTTTTTATATTTATTTATTTTTTAATATTTTAGATCATGTTGTATCTATCTGGTCTTAAATTTTAATGATCAAATAATGAACAGTACTGCTTATATTATATATATATATATATATATATATATATATATACAATAATAATATATTATATACATTATTGTTCTTTTTATAGGAAATGTGTGGGTTCTTGCACATCCTTATTTATTTTTGCATGTTTCCAGTCTAATCATTTTGTTAAACTCATTTGTTTCCTCACTGTTAGCATGTTTTCTGCTATTAGTCTACCTACATATATTTCTTCACCTATATCTTTCATTCGAGACCGATTTCACATGTCAGTTTTGGGTTTTTTCCACTTCCACAAAACTCACATTGTTTGCCAAAAATTAGTGTTAGGAGAATTTCATCCGGGAGGCAATCTCCTTTTGTATTGCCCGTATGTGGTCACTGGTCATTGCCTTCACTACTGTGACCAATTCACCTGAATAAGTGACACGAGACTCCACTACCGGCTCCGAAACCTCAGAGGCATTGCTTTACCGCAGCCAGCTCAATTTATTTAGGTTATTTTCTGTTGCAGTGTATTTCATCACATGCACCGGCTTTTCAGTCAAGAAAAACAAACTAGATTTCGTTGAGCTGCCTAAGTAAATAGTTGTTGATACGAAAAGTTGCAGTTCATTAAAAAAAAAGTCAAATAAAAAAAATAAATAAAGATTTAACAAGCTTAACAGAACACTATGAAACCGCCTCAAGTTTCAATATAATGGACTTGCTTGATAGAATTAAATTCTTTGAAGTCATTTCAAATGTTGGAAAGTTCACTCACAGGTCTGTCCTGTATTCCAGGTCAATGCACGGACAAAAAGACGTGTACATGCTTTAGCGTTTCCTCTGCAGGGGTTACAACAGGTCACTTGCATGTGATGTTTAATGCCTTGCATGGTGATGACATGCAATGGCCAGTACTAGTCTGCATGCTGCTTAATGAATATCTTCCTCTTTTTCTCTTTGCCTGTCTGTGCTTCCAGAAGACAACTATAATGAAGGTGGGTATTGTAATTGAAACTGGCTCTATTTTTTTTTTTTTTTACACATTGTTATGGCTAAGGCTTCTCAGTGTTTTATAAGGGTAACAGTATCGCTGTTACTGGAGTGGTAAGTCTGATTAATTAAATTTTCTCTGTTATTTCTGGGTATTCAAAGAATACTCGTACATCACCATAACTTTCACAGCCAAGTCATTTAAATATGTATATTAAACGGATCTAAAGGCGTTAAAGGGTCAGTAAAATATTTTATTTAAATGGGTACAAGCTCTGATATTAGCATGTCCATTTATTACACATATCACAGTGATTGTTTTTGCATGAGATTGCAAAGATTAGATTTTTTTATGTAGTTATTGAAGAATGGGATCGGATATCCTTTTTTTTTTCAACTATAGTTGAAGACTTAACTGTGAATACTTGTACAGCAATTCTGTGCTTACTTTGATTGCCTCATTTAATCAATAGTCTACTTTAGGCCCGTGTGAAACAGATCTGATACAAATATGTGCTAGTAACACCAAATTATTAATCTAAGAAACACTGTCAAAAGAAAGATTGCTGCAATTATTGAGCGCAGTATTGGCTAAAATAATGTTTTTAATAAAGATGCACATTTAATAAAGTAAATGCAGATTTTTGTTGATCGAAATCTTTGTTTGCATTTATCACAACTCAGAATTTATTTGGTTCAATCTTGTTGGTAAGTATATTGTAACGAAAAGCGGAAGGGCGTCTTCATTAATTCCATGCAGACTTTTACCACAATGAAAGCGTCTTTTTTATTAAGCAACGCTGGTCATGTTGTTTGTATTGAGATTAACTTTAAAATGAGTATTTGAGGTTTGAAGCTGAAAGGCTAAGCAGAACACACAGTTTATATCGGAAAAATGCATCAGACGACGTCTTCATCTTTTCACCCGTATGATTTTGTTTGAATATGAATCAAATATTAGCTGAACACAGGTCTATATTTGAGTAGTGATTGCTCTTTAAGGGTGGTAGGCGGAATGATGATCTTAGAGCACAAAGATCAGCCAGAATTTAAATTTCTGAATTATATCTAGTAAGTGGACGATGATGATGCATTGCAACCTGCTTCAGGTTGATTAAATGCTCATCTTGCTGACCCTGTCTATGCATCCTCCTATTTCTCTCCTTCCCACTTTTCCCTTATCCACACTCCTCAAGTAACACAGACATCTGCTCTGAAAGAGATGCCTGCGTGTCAGTGTCACACAGCTTCCCATGATCCCTTGTTCTCTGCTGACTGTGCTCTTGTTTTCCTTTAAGGTCTGGCACACCTGATGATGGGCGACCAAGGTATGACCTCTGTTCCTTTTTCCAGTGATTCCCCCATTTGTCCCTCTTGCTCCCATTGTGCTCAGAAATATGTGTGTGTGCCTGTAACTCTTGTTTAACATCCAGGCTTGAAGCTTCAGATATGGGCTGTCAATTCATTTATACTGATTGACCTGGCTAATTTTCACTCTCCCAGTGACTTTTTTTCCCCTCCATCCTTTCAAGCTCATTTAGCTTTCTACTCACGACTCTGCTGTGTAGCCATTTGTTTCCATAGTTCCTTCTTTTTAATTATTCTCATTTACTTCATGTTCTTTTGTTTACTGGGAATGTGGTTAAAATAAGGAGACACTTCCATCGGCATCATTTGAATGTAATGCATGGTGGTGGTAAATGGCTTACTGAAATTTTAAGCTAATCCTCATCTGTCCTCGCTCCTGTAATGCGTGTAACGATTGTCTGCACAGTCTGCCCATTCTGTTTTCATCTCTTTATTTTTGTGATCCTGCACATCTTTATTATGTAGCACAGCTATATTGAGAAGTTTTGGTTTTATTGTTCCATCTTTTCACTATTATTCCCATTACAGTTACACATTTCCTCTCTTATGATTGCACATATTTGTAGTCATCAAGCCTCTTGCTCCTGTCCTCTGTCCTTTTTCCCACGTGACCATGACACTTATTCGTGTCTCCTCTCCTTTTGTTCTCCCTTTTTGTCTGGGATATGCTTTCTTCATGGAACATTTCATCAAATTTCATAGGTAAAAGTAAAGGTACTACCCTTTTAATTCTAAGTTTTCATTGAACTAAGCTAGCCACGTTTGTGACTTTATATACTCATGCTGAATGAAGTATATAAAGTCATTGGCATTTTTGAAACTTGCTTTTTCAACCATTAATGAAAGCTTTTCAAGGTAGGTGCCACTTTCGCTTCGTGTTCACACTTTTAAGCTGCGCCATTTGTTCCTTTCTGCTTGTGCATGGGGATCAGACTCACGTGGGCACATGAACACTGTAGTTTCTGTCGTAGTTCCAGTACACCACCACCACTGGGGGTAACTACAAGCTTTCTGTTCAAATCATGATTTTTGGGGTTGTCGGTGAGGCTTGATCATAGTGTTGTGGGCCTCTCATCCTGGCTGTGATCCTCACCTCTTCTCCCTGTGGGGTAAGTGGACTTCTGATCTTTCCCATTTGACTCTCCTCCTCAGGGCAGAGAGGGGAAGCTTGGCTTCTAAGGTCCCTACTGAGCATTCAAGGTAAAACTTTAATTCTTTCAAGTTGAAGTAAAGCTGGAAGTTATAAGTCTTCTTCAGCTTACAGCAGTGCCATGCAGTTTAATGTTTGCTAATTAGAAAATAATGTTTAATAATACTTCATAACTAAATTGAAACATAATAATGAGGATTTTGACAATCAGTCATTCCTTTTGCATTCTGAAAATATGTATTTTCTTGATTTTGCTTGCCTTTTGTCTTAAAATTTACTGTGTCATTCGTTCTGATTGTAGAAATTCCTTGCAAATTAGTTTGGATCATTTTTTGTTTCTTAAGACCAAATAGAAAAATATCATGATAATGCTATCTCTTATCATGTACTTGTGAAGCATCATCTAAACAGGTAAGTTTTCCAAGTGACCTTTAGACGCTCAGTGTGAGGAATTATGGTGTTGTTGTATTTCGTGCTATCAAATGCCATGTTACACTGTATAAAGCTGCTGTGTTATTGCTATTGAGCAAACACACGCACGCACGCACATCATGTTCTTATTACAAGGAAAGACATTGCATTGGCTTAAATTAAATTTGTGGACAATTACTAAATTAACCCAAACCACAATCCCTGCTTGCCTTACCTTAACCTTCAACTAAGTCGTCATAATAAAATTGATAGATTATGTTATGGAGACTAGACGCACATACAAAGCAACTCAAACAAATAAAACCCACTGTCCATTATAAACACAGACATCGATTTTTCCATCTGCTAAGGTAAGTCTTTGTGTTTTATTTTTGGTTTTGAAGATGAATGCATACAAATTTGACATACATCAACATATAATCACTATATTTTTGTTAATAATAAATCTAGCTCTGTATGTGATTTAAAAACATTTCCCTCAATTTATGCAAAACAAAAGAAGGAAAGAAAAAATCATGTGCATCATGTGCGCGTACATGTAAGGAATTGTGTACATAATGGGTTAGTTGATTGCACAAACAGATGTGGTAAAATAAAACCCTTTGTATTGCACATTTGATACTGAATTTTGTATAGTGTACAGTACGAGGCTTCTGATACTTTTATTACACTGTACCACACACTCAGCTTGGACGTGGCAGAAGGAAAGCCACGGGGAGGGATTGAGATAATGCTGATGAGGCACAAATCTGCCATACGCGGAACACTGCTTCTAATTTGGGCCATGGTTAGCTGTCCCCTGTGTTGTACAGTGTGAAACATAGTCAATCCGTTTACATGCTGTGTGGTAAATCTAAGAACGAGCACAGTGCGACGGTGCATTCACTGTCTGCTCTAAGCTTGTGAGAATACTGTGCATTATGTTGTCCCTCCCACCCCTTCCTCCCAAGGTGCTGCTGTGTCATGTTAACCGCTTTATACCCTGTTTCATGGGCAGCCTTTTGAGAATGGGCTTGTGAATGTGCACTGCTTTCAGCTGGTACACTGCCACTAGGTTTCTGAAACCTTGTTTCCATCCAGCTCTAGCGAGCAGGGCATGCCGTAGGATAAGTCATAATACCACTGACCTACAAATCACCAGGGTATTTAATTGCACTCATCACAATAAACTGCCATGTGCAGCTTAAGAGAAACTGCAGGCTGTGCAGACAGGCTTACAGGTACAACTGTGCTATTTCTAAATTAGTATACTTCTAATGTAATTGCTTTCAGTTTCTGAACATGGAAATGTCTCTTCTCATTGTAGTGTTCACATGCCACAGGTTTTCTGTGAAGTGGGAAAGTGAATCCCTCTGGTAGCTGCCGTGTACATATTGTGCTACATTTTAAATGTCAAATTAAATGGATGTTTAAAAGGATGCTCTACAATATACTATATTACAGAAGTCTGACTCACCATTGGACTGGTAAAGATGACAAATTCCTTCAAATAGTAACTTTTGGAGTCACCCCATAGTGTTTTGTTTGATACATGTGAGGTGACTTATAAGATGAATATCAAATTGTCAAAAGTGTTAATTTCACAGCCAGTGCCGGAGTTAACAGAGTGTAGATATGATTCATGTCCTCACACAGTGAGATTGCCCATTTCTTGGTGGTATTAATAGCAACGACTTTAGAGTTGAACAAAGATGTGTAAGTGTTTTGGATAAATGCTGTGAATCATAAATGGAATAAAGCCACACAAGACAGAAAAAACTCAAGACAGATTTTACATGTCAAAACCAACATCATAAACAGTAGAGAGATGCATTTGCTAAATGCAATTCTAGCATCCCATCTAATCTAGCAATCCAGGAAATATCTGTATTATTACCGTATATCTTCAAATACTAGCCCCAGCGTTTATTCAAAAAATTATTTGGCCAGCCCAGCATTTAAAAAAGACTGGCGGTTGTTGTAGACCAGCTCTTATTCCCTTCTCAGACAGAATTGTCACGGAAGTGAGAGGGAAAGAGGACCCAGGCGCGGTTTTTAGACTGAGGTTTATTTACAGTGCTCCAAAACGTATTCCAACAGTTCACAAATAATGCAGTTCCCAATTGTGCTCTTCCTTTGCTCCCGAGTGTCTCCTTGTCTGTGGTAGCCCAGTGCACGGGTGGTGCTCCCCGAAACTTCTCTTCACCCGACTCTCCCCGAGAAAAAGAAAAAGACCAGAAAATCACAGTTAGCAGGTTCGCTAGCCAACAGTTCCAGTTCAATGTAATAATCCCACTACGCCGCACATCCAGCTTAAATGCCGCTGGTCGTTGATGACGGCTGATTGGAAACAGCTGGTCGAGTGATGAGATGCGGGAGGACCAACGACAGCACGGAGGGACTTCCGCGTCGAAGGTCGCCCGGCTACTATTGGAGACCGGCGTCTATTTGTTGTGATGTGTTTTCAAACTGGCCTTTATTAGAGACGGGCGTCAATAAGAGACATTCCACTATTAGAAGATATACGGTATCTGTATTTTCCAGTAATAGACATCACTTAAAAGTAAGATATAGTGCCATAAATGTGTGTTCAGGTCAATGAAAACGATGCCTCAATTTTTCTGTGTGTGTGTACTTTAACCAACCATTTATTTTATCACAAGAGCTTATTTGAAGTTATTATTTAGAGTTTGACCGTTTCTATAACTGTAAATGCTATACGAGCCTGTTATCAGATTTCAAGAGGTCAAAGCTTGCATTCATATGAGGGTATCCATATTGTGTTTGTGTAACTGCAGAGTGCACAAGAAAACTTTGGCACCCTTGAAAAGGTGGGTGGTTAAAGTGGGCTTGGGGATGGTATGCATATAATGTACAGACCCCGGCATCTCTAAGTGACAGTGACAGCTGTGTTTGGGAATGATTTATTTAACAAATGCATAAAATCCTAAAACTAACGTTCAGTGTAGGAGGGCATTCAAAAGCACACATGCATCAATGAGAGACATCAAGCCCTGAAGAGAGAATTTGGGACTCTGAGACAAACTGATGTGTACTTCGGTGTGGATGGTTGAGGACACCGTGAGAGCAGTCCAGTGAAAAGTTGGACAAAAATACCCAATGTCGCAAACATGATACAAATTACAACTCGTATATGCAAAATTATTATTTAATTTATTTTTTTAATTGTTAAATTAGTGAGAACGTTCAATAAACCCTCCAGTTTCAGAAAATTTGAATCTTCTAGGCATTATTTCATGGTTTAGGCTTTACAGGGTTAAGAAATTAGTGTTGTAGCATCAATCTCACATCTCAAACTCAACTCATATTTTAATCATTTTTAGCCATCAAAATAAATGTTTTGTAATTGATTATGCAATCCTTGGTTGCCGAACCATGGCTGCCATTTTTACTTCACAATGACCACAATGACCAGGGTAAGGGGTAGAACTAGCGTTCTTCTGATTTTCTGGTACAGTCTGGCTTATTTACAGAATGCCCGACAAAGCAGCATGCCAAAATATGGCAGGAGAGCAGAATATGTTTGTTTGGCAAGGACCTGCGTAGGGTTGGGATGGTTATGGTTTTCACATTTCTTCTGTGTCTTTACAGTAAAGTTGTCGACTTTGTGAGATGACAGGTAAAATTTGCCCACTGTCAATATATTTGTACAGCGCACATGTAAATAAGCAGGTGTAGATCAGTTAGAAAAAGCTACAATTACATTATTCCAGTGATGCCTGGAGTGTGTACTGGCGACCCCGGTGGGTCACAAAGGTACTGCAGGTAAGCCACATTAATAAATCAAGTAATAAAAAGAAATTCAGTTTGAAATTACTCGAGTATGTACAGTTAAATATTTGTTTTATTTATATAAAAAGTGATTTTTTTGTTTATATATTGAAGTTCGTAGTGGCAGGTGGGTCACATATTGGCTTAAACACTTTGCATATGACTGGGTAGCATTAGCACTTTATTAAAAACAGTCTGTGTTGTTTATGTTGTTTTTAATACAGTTTTCAAAGAACTACATAACTCTTCTTATAGTTTGATTAGAGTGAAGATTTAAGATTGCGTGCATCTTGGCACTAATGGGACATCTTTTCAACACTGATCTACCAGGTTATGTTAATGGTGACATGAATCCAACTCCCAACCACACAAACACATATAGTCATCACATTTAAACATACTGGATACCTCAAGCATCATTTAAAATGTACAGGCTTAATCTTAAAAATGGGCATATTTTAACCCTAACCCATGATCTATATCTAAACCTAATCAGGTTGATTTGGTGCTTAACCTAACCATCAGTTCTTAATGCATAATCTAACCAGTCACTGAAAGCAAGCAAACTAAATTGTTACTGAATAAAATCACATATCTATGTTTTACTGAAACTAAAAAGCAGATAACAAAATAATCCAAAATGCTAAAAACAAATCTCCAAAATATCTCCTTGCAAAAATACCAGCATCTTAAGCCACTGCTACCCCTAGCTGTTGTCATGTCAGATGCCAGCAGCATTGACAAGCAGCTTTGGCACTATGATATGATATTTTGGGATGAGAGAACAAATATTCATAGTCATGCATCAGGCTATAAAATATAAGCATGTGTTCTTGAGTTTGTATTAGTGTGTTTGTAATAATGTATGATAGTGTTCATCATGCCTGCCTCTATGAAAAAGTTATATTCAGCCTTAAGAACCAAAGGCAATTTAATGCATTATATACTTTTTTATCGTGGCTACAATCAGAATCCATGTGTATGACACTGTTGCAATAAGAAAGCAACAAATACTTTTTAGATAACATGGAGCAGCATGTCAGAGTGCAGAAATTGTCAAGACTTTTGTGCCTTCTTTATCTGACAGGTTACACGATATCATGCGGTGTGTGTTGAATCAACAACAGATTTTGCCTTTGTAAGTTCACATGAAACCTGGAAGAGTGTCTGTGAAATTCCTTCAGCTCTACCGACAGGATTAGTTTCTTAGACATTGGGCGTACAGTATCTGTGGCACTTTTTTTTTTCTCGCTGAATAGACACTAACTTCAAAAATAAGAAAAGCAGGTATACTTTAGTAAAGGTAGCCCTGAGTGCTAATTTCTGAAGGTCTTGATGCATACTTCTCCTGGAGGCCACACTTAAAGTTAATAGCACTTTACTGTAAGTGGTCATCATATTTTCTCATCATGTGAAATGTCAGTGGAAGTATTATTTGGGAAGCTGACTCAGAATTTCCAACAAAGCTCAACTATGTTTGTCTGTAGGTATATATATAGTATCGCCATCTGGTCTGAAAACCCCAGTCTTAGAGCCTGGTTGAAGCTTATGCTGCATACAAATCACAAGCTCTTTCTTCCAAGTACTGTAAAGTCGCACATTTGAAATTAATTAACTGCATATGTGCATTACACTTTCCTCATTTAAAAATTTGTACAGCCTCTGCAACATTGTTCATGTATTTGCTTAAGTGTATTAGCGTTAACTTTTAAAGCTTAATCAAATATCCCTGTTGACTAACCCAGTTTCCAAAGCTTGTCCACTAGCACATTAAATAAACCATAAGAGGAAGCATGCTTGGTTGGTTGAGGGTGTGGTTCGGGTAGCTGCAGGCAAAAGACCTCTCAGGGCTGACGACCAACGTGTGCAACTGTTCTATGAAAAAAGAAGTGAGCGACCACTGCAGAGACAGCATAAAGCGGCAGCATGTACTGTACATGTATGCAATGAGTCAAGAGGATGTAATTGGAATTCTGTCCAAACTATTTTCACACAGTGTCATCACTCAAGTTTCCTCATAACAACAGTATGAAAACATGATTAATGCTAGCAGGAGGGTGAGTTAAATGAGTTAAGTGTCATCATAATAATTCATTAGTGAGCTATAAGAGTATACTGTATGTGTTTTTCTCTTTTTTTGTGCAGGCAGGTGATGTTCACAGAACAAATACTGTGCTGTATGTAAATGAACGGGTTATCTCAGAAATATTTAGATGATGATGATGATGTAAAGGTAAAACATATTTTCAAATCCTCCAATAAACAAAGGATACAGTTAAGATAGTTAATTGTTAGCACTGTTGCCTCACAGCAAAAAGATCCTGGGTTCAAAACCATCGTCTGGACGAGGCCTTTCTGTGGCATTTGCATGTTTTCCCCATTTTTTCGTTGGTTTGCTTTGTCTACTTCCACTTCCTCCCACGATTACAAGACATGCAGTTAGTGGGGTTAGGTCAACTGGTGATTCTAAATTGCCCATAGGTGTGAATTTGAAGGAGAATGGTTGTCTCTCCAGGGTGTACCCTGCCTCTTGCCTGTGGCAGCTGGGATAGGGAAGAGAATGGACGGTCAGATGGACGGTCAGTTAACAAACTACATCTCAATTATTTTTACATTGCATACATTTTAAAATTAGAGGTAGTGGGCTGTAGACTAAAAAAACATTAAAACATAATAGTAATAATTTAATAAATACTTTTTTAAATAAACACATGTGAACTAAAATGTTATGATGTAAAAAAAAATTCTTTAATTTTCTTCTTGAATATAAATGGACTCGTTACGTTGTTACACTGTGTATACACTGTGTTCTCCTCAGAGCTTATTTTTGCATACAAATATACCTCTTTCATGTCTGGACTGTCTAGTTTACCTATTATATACACCATCGGTCATCAGTGTTTGTTAAAAGCAAGATAATTGCACTTGATGGGTCACAGAAACGGTTTTCACAGCAACCAAGTTGGGAAAACTGACTTTGCACTACAGAGAAAAAGGCCTATAATTGCCTCAAGTGAGATTTGTGTATCTTGACATGGCAGATTGGCAAGAGTGCACTAAAGCTCCACAGATTAGTACATTACCACAGATTCTCTTCCTGAAGGGAAGGTTGGAAGACAGAGGAGGAGTAAAGGACTTAAAGCAAGCAGAGAGAATGAGCACGAGAAAATTGGCAAAGCGAGAGGGCTACTATGTGAAAAGAAGAAGCGTGATAAAGTGAGATTATTAAACAGAGACATGTGAGTTTCACAGCATTTGAAAATTGTAATGATCAAGGAAAAAAATAGAAGAAGGATGTCTTCATTTTAAAGAAAATTCCATTTCCTTACTTTGAGCATATATAATACTTCCATACATCACACCTGCATACCTGATTTGCTGATATGTAAGCAGGAGCATGTCTTCAAGTCACTGAATGGGAACGTTGGAACGTTTTCGCATGTCTCACGTTGATCGTGAATCATAACAAGTCCACTTATTCCGAAGTGGACTTCGGAATAATAGTTATCAGCACACTTCCCAAAGAATACTGCCTATAAAAAATGACAAGCATAAATTTCCCTGACCTAAAGAAAGGGTGACATAGAATGTAAAATAAAAAGGTTGGATCAATATGAACAAGGCTCATCTGGCTCCCCAGGTAGAGTGGAAGGAGATCTGCTCCAGATCAATAATGCTGGTCGATGCCAGTGAGAGACTGTAGTGATGAAAAACTCTATTTCTTGGCCCCCAGAAGGAAGTGGATGAATCGTAGCAGAAAATAGATTAAAGGTGGATACCTATGCTTCAGCTGTAGACTGTGAAATGCATCCTTTGCATGGTGACTTGCTTAGTTGTATTTCAGCCTTTAGATCTTAGATGATGGGCTTTTTACTGGCCTTCACTGATGGAACGCTGCCAAGTGTTGTTATAATGTACTGTAAATGGTATCAAATTACATTTATCCTTGCAGTCAGTACTGTGAAACGAGACTTGAAAAAGTTCTACATGTTTATAGAGTAATGTGTAGTACTGTGGTGCTGCTTTGTGTAGGTGATTTATGATAGCATAAACCATTGGCTTAGCCACCTTCAACGAGATTGCTACCCCACCCCCAGCACTTCATTCATCTTCTCCTTTTACATTTTATCCCAGAATGTATTACCGTCCAGATGTGTTAAAGACAAAGGATTTATGACTCATTCATATGGAGTCACCCTTACTGAATGACGTCTTCATGCGTTTTCCTAAGATAAATGTACATGTATTCTCTTTCCATTGGCATTATAGTCATGTACAGTATGATATCTATGGAAATAAACACAGATGTGATGGCAAGTCGCTGATAATGAGAGTTTTGTGTCAGGTCTCTGATTGGCTGTCTGATCTTTGACGTGCATTTAACCAATACCACATCTGGTAGCTGGTTTATATGAATGAATATCACATTTTAATAAACCAGAAAAGAAAACATTTGATTATTTTTATGGCCCTCCCACACTCATGAACGTGATGGTTCCTTGTCACCTACTTTGAGCCCTTTGGTGACATCATAAATACAACTTGAAACCAAGAAAACTACTTTGTACTTAAGAACCTTTTTGTAACCTTTTTTATTTTAAGTAATGATCTCATAAACATAACTGTTATCAGCTTAAGCATTGCTTGTTGTAATGCTGTCACCCAGAGTACAGGGGTCTTCTCTCTGCCACCATGGCACTGTTATCTAATAGATGATTTCACCCCTGTCACTAGTTTCAATAACTATATCATACACTAGGACATCCATCGACTGTGACATTTGTCTTTGCTGATGCTGCTGTGTACTAGTTTGTAAAATTGCTAATAATGCATTTACGGCCATCATAATATAATATACATTTTGTCACAAACCAGCCATGTGTAAAGGGTACTGAGGAGGCTCTTTAAACCTCTCTTTAAAGCCAAACAGGTCTTCCTTCTTTCAGTTGTTTATTTGTTTAATAAAAAAATAAAATGTCAACTTTAATTAGGACTCGAGAGTTCTTGCGTGATTGTTACAACATTGACTGAATATTTTTGTCTAGCTGACCAAACCGAAAGCAGATGCCTTTTCAGTGATGCATTGCAAGGAAATGCAAGGCTCCCTGTGGGAAATTGAATAGTCCATTTCCAATTGAGTGTGCCCTGGAAAATCCATGGGGGTCAGTGGCAATTTGTCTCAGAAGGTCTACACTGAGAGTCATTATGCTCAAGACCAACATGTCCCGAGGGACAAAACCGTTCTTTAGAGGGAGAATTGTATTTCCTTTTGATAAATATAAAATATTTGCTTTCTCTTTTTGTGCTTTGTCTTCAAAATCTGTAAGATTTTCTCCCCATTCAAAAAAGACACGTGAATTGCAGCGTAATGAGCACAATGGAAGACTTTTTACTATCATAGTGAAGCAGTTTCTCATTAACCTCCGTTTCTGAGTACCCCATCTTTGTTGAACAAGCTGCTCATGTCCCCTGTATAATTATAAACACAGTCCTATATCTATCCCACTCCAGTGAAGCTCAGATTAAAAGTGTTGTGAATTTGTAATGGACACAATGTGCTGCGATCAATCATTATAGTTTGCTTATGTTTTCAGCTAGAGGAAAGTGACTTTTAGACAAATGTTTCCTGTTAGGCAAATCTTAGATTTTTTTTTTCATTGTTGCTGCCATGCAACCTAATTTCCATTCATACCTGGTAGTTAGTCACTTGTGGTTTTGTAATGGAGGATCAGAATAATGACTTCCGTTGAGAATGCTGTTAAAGACTGCACATGCATATATGATGATCAGTGCTAATTGTCTGTTAAAAGATAAGCTAGAACGGGGTTACTTTTGGTCATATTAACAAAGCAACTCTTCATTAACGCAAGAAGGCTGTGGTTTTCTTTCCAATTAATTTTGTTATTGCTAAATTCAATTCAAAGCAATATTATTGATCATTAATCATGTTGAGAAGTTCGTGGATGAGATGACATTTTTTGAGATGACTCGTTTTACAAGATAATATCTAAATATAAACTCAAATAAATGTAAGTAATGATAGTGATGCCATATCTCTTTTTTATATGTTTTCTCTTTTTTGAGAATTTTGAGATTAAAATGTTAATTACCAACCTCAGAAAATATTCCACAACCTTTCTCTCTTTTACCTACAGTGAAATGCAAATATACGATTTAATATTTATTCATGCTGTTCAGGAAATTAGCAACTTATACAAAATATCTATCTAATATATCTAAAATCTATCTAAAATATCTTTAATAATCTTAATTCTTAATGCCACTTGATGAAGACATGTTGTTTACAACACGTTTACACCTTTTTTATTCCTATTCAGACATTTCAAAGCTTTTAAGTAATTATTCAGTTCTGTAATGTCTTTAAATACTCAGTGAGACCTTTGGAACAAGGTAGCATTGAATGATTACTATTTTCAGGTATATCTTTTTTTGCTTTTACTGCTGATGCTCATCTAAGTAATGCTTTTCACTTGGGGAAAGTACATGTATTTGCTTCTGTGCTATTCATTTGCCCTTCTCTTTCATTTCCTGCTATGCCTTTTTTTTTCTCTATGGTTCTTGGATTCAAATCACCTGCGCTTTGGCCTCATGTCCTCAGAGAGACAAAGAGAGAGAGAGTTTACGTGGCTGCACTTGATCCAGCTCTATCAATGAGATTCTAGTTATCAGTGCATTTTTATTTGGTTTGTGGAGAGCCATCTCAGAGAAACATCAAAATGGCATCACTACTCTTGTTTTCCATTTCATTTTTGTTTTAGAAGGTTATGAGGAGCGTGATGGTACCCAGCAATGAATGTAGCTCATCAAATTGGGTCCATAAAATACCAGAAAAATACATTTGATATCAGTTGACTTGTTTTTAGTTTATTTTTTTTACTTACTGTTTTTAATTAGGATCTGTCCACTTTTCCTGAAACCATCACAGCGAAAGTGATGTTAAAATATACATATGCATGCTTGAATGAAAGTGGAAAATAGAATGATCATATCGTCACCTTGTTTAAAAAAATCATGTGGCTTTAGCATTAGCATTTTGGGCATTATACAAATTAGTACATGTCCATGGTACAATAGTGTTTGACCTTTTTGTGCTGTTGGCGAACCTATGTACACTGAATAAAGTTAAAAAAATGGAAGTGGTAGTCGTTTATATGCTAAAAAACAGGCAATTTAGCCATTGCTAAGTGGTTTCTAGGCAATGTTTTGGCATCATAATATACCATGCCCAATTTTCTGTACATATTAATCAGAAATTATTGTTATTACTAGCACCTTGCTAGTTTATTATTATTATTATTATTATTATTATTATTATTATTATTATTATTATTATTATATAGTCAGAAGTAAGCACGGGTGATACTTGTATGTACACGAAAGTGAAAAAACACTTTTGACTTTTAAGAATGAACTCAGATTATATTATGTCATGACCTCCTTGCTACAAACTAAAAAGATCAATCCCATATATTTATTTTATTATTCAGACATGTCTGTTGAGAAATGCTAATTATACGTTTTCAGTGCGGTGTTATTAAAATCTTGAGATTGCATAATTAGCCAGTATATTATTTTGAAGTATTAGGGTGGAAATCAAAGATATAGTACGTCATGTTTCTCTCTTCTCTCTTGTTAAAAGAATGGAGAGCAACAAGTGTATTACATTATAGAAGCTGTGTCTCTATGAGCTAAAACGTTTGGTTTATCATACACATCTGTCCTTCTAGTGGCATTCATACCTCTCATAAATTATAGAATAAACTTGTGGTTTCATTTGCAGTTATTCCCTTTAGTGCACTAATAACCTATCATGTTTCTTTCTGATCTCAGCTGTAGTAATAGGTACGTTTGTACAGCCTCTCTGAAATCTCCCACAACAACTAAGCTACACGAGGAAGGATCACATTACAAAAAGTCTCGGTCTCAGTTTGTCTGTACATTGGAACAAAAGACTAGAACACTAAGAGCTTAAATCAAAGTTTTTTTAAGGTTTTAAACTGAACTGACCAATTTTACCTTTTATTAATGCTTAATATTGCTCATGTTTCTTGATACCCTGTGCTGTTGTAATAGTCTTGCTTTAGATGGCCTTGCTGCAATAATTCACTCTCTGTGAAGGTCACAGGGGAGCTGCCAAAATGTCCATGTTTTCATGAACGTGCTACCACAGCAAAGCTCCCAAAGATTAAAGTGGTTGTGTGAATAAACCCATGCTACACCATTACTTTTCAGTTTTGTTCGCAGTCAGTTGTTATTTATCCTTGGACTTTATCATTTTGAGTTTATGGGAGATTTTCACATTACTGGGACTCAAAGTAGCAACACAGTAAGTCTTTAAATTTACCCTGAAAAGTAAAATAGCATTTGTGGATGGCATCAACTTTGAGATTATCCAGAAACAAGCAAGGCTAATCATCGAAAATCCATTATTTCAGGTAACACTTTAATCTCTGATAGACTGATTTTTGTGTGACAAACACTTAATTTGCTCTCAGTGCAGCAGATTGTACAGTGATGTTTATCATATTTCTTCTATTATGTGGGAAATCATTATCCCTGAGCTCCACTAAAAAGGGTTTTTTTTTTTTGGTATTGTTCTGAAGTGTAGAGTGCTCTACAAACGCTGCAGTTAGTGCATGTTAGTTTCTCTGCAGTTTTGTAATCACAGCTAGAGTAGGCAAGGTTTCACATAAAAATATCATGACATAGTGAGGGTGTGTCACAGGGCCATCCTATCCTGGTATAATTGGGATCACACACATTTTTCCTTCGTGCTAAATTAATATCTGGCTGTGAGGATGTTCACTTCGCCCACAGGAAATTAAAAAGCAAAGTTTAATACAAAGTTGTCTCCACCGAATGCAAGGGTACTGTTAAAATAAAATCTCCCTTTCACATTCTCTGTCAGTCTTCTCCTCATATTAAGTATAAACAGACAATTTATTCCTGCATAAATCAAGTTTTAAGTTATCAAGTTAATGTAGATCTTGCATATCTGATTAAATTAATGGAATACTGAACAAAGATCAATGCAGTTTGTGCAAATGCTAATACAGCTCCATATGGATTTAACATACTGTAGCTACACAGTTTTGTGTCAATTGTTAAATAATAAATCATGATGCCAGATCAAGTCAGAATATGTCCATAGTTTTATATATTACGTATATTCGTATTAATATATAGAATTATTGCACACTTTCTGTAAATCCAATAAACTTCATTTCACTTCTCAAATATCACTGTGTGTGTCTCCTATATGATATATTTAACTGACATTTTTTACCGTAACAACCAACGATTTATACAGGAAAATCATGACGATTAACATGGTTCTCCGAAGTTGTTCCTGGGATCTGCTGGAGCCGCTCTCCTAGCTTGCGAGTCACCGCACCGAGTGCTCTGATTACCACTGGGAGCACTGTTACCTTCACCCTCCACATCTTCTCGAGCTCTTCTCTGAGCCCTTGGTATTTCTCAAGCTTCTCGTGTTCCTTCTTCCTGATGTTGCTGTCATTCGGAACCGTTACATCTATCACTACAGCCGTCTTCTTCTGTTTGTCTACCACCACTATGTCCGGTTGGTTGGCCACCACCATTTTGTCCATCTGTATCTGGAAGTCCCACAGGATCTTGGCTTGGTCATTCTCCATTCTCATGTCTCCCATCTTGACCTCGGGACTTCCAGGCCGTACTCGGCACAGATGTTTCTGTATACTATGCCGGCCACTTGGTTATGGCGTTCCATGTATGCCCTGCCTGATAGCATCTTGCATCCTGCTGTTAAGTGCTGGATTGTCTCAGGGGCATCTTTACACAGTCTGCACCTGGGGTCTTGCCTGGTGTGGTAGACCCCAGCCTTTATGGATCTTGTACTTAGGGCTTGTCCCTGTGCTGCCACGATCAGTGCCTCTGTGCTGTCTTTCAGTCCAGCTTTGTCCAGCCACTGGTAGGATTTCTAGATGTCAGCCACTTCTGCTATCTGCCGGTGGTACATACCGTGCAGGGACTTATCCTTCCATGATGGTTCCTCCTCTTCCTCCTCTTTCTTGGGTTTCTGCTGCCTGAGGTATTCACTAAGCACTTGGTCATCTTTCTGATGTACTCATGGATGTTCAGTGTCTCATCCTGGACTGTGGTCCATGTCTGTCTGTCTGTCTGTCTATCTATAAAATCTCACAATTAAAAAAGACACATTTAGAGTTCTGAAATCATCGCTGACAACAGAAATTGGGAAATGATGAATAAACATTCTCCAGAAGCTTACAGGTGGATGCCGGGGTTGTGGAGCGGTTTGAGGTAGCAGTGCACCATAAGTCATCTCAAACACAGAGTTTGTTTGGTTTATGGCATGAGAAAAAAGAGGCATGACACGTGTCTGTGCCACAGTGCAGGTCGTGTTGTGTGCCTGAAAGCAAGCTCACATACTAATTTTCATTTCCTACAACAACCTGTCAATCAGGTTGATACTGATTTGCATGTGTACCTCTTTACTTATTTAACAAAGAGTCTTTGAAATAGAAGTAATCAAAGAAAAATCACATTAAGCCTGATTGATCATAAATACATAAAGATTTATTACATATATCTGTCTGTCTGTCTATCTATCTGTCTACAGTGTTCCCATATTATGTAAGGAACCCCAAGCAATGTGTGAAAATATATTTTCATATAGTGTGACACTCTATGCTACAACACAAAATGAAACATAAATTGAAAATAAATAAGTAATATTTTTCTGCATTCTGTGTGAAGTTAAAGGGGCTAAACATGCAATGCTATGCAAATATATTCACATCATGTAAAAACATACTGGAAGATTATAAACTTTTAAACACCATAAACAATATCATAAGTATGAAGTTTAATAAATTAAAGCTAGTGTCAAAACATTTCTCACATATATGTGTAGGTATTGACTGAATGTCTTAAACTGGTTGAGTTATATTTGTATCACTATCTGTGATTGTCATTGTCATGTTTCTAAGAGAATAATGCATGTAGCATTTAACAGCGTAAGAGCTGCATTTGCTGTTAAAGTGTAATTCGGAGGCTATGTCAGTGACTAAAATAGGCTTGCAGATAAGAGCTAAGGATGCCTTGCACATCATTAAGTGTGAAATATAACAACACGCCCCTGAGCTGCCTACTGTTCCCCTAGAGAGACGACAGCCAGATAGGGCTCCACACAATAATGGCTTAGAGAGCCACAGACCTACCTTGCTCACATTGCTTCATCTTAAAGCTGCTTTGATGGAAAGTATTGCAGCACAACACTACACGAAGCTTCTTGTAACAAAGGTAGAGAATCCTCAAATGCTGTTTCTCCTCTGGTCCAGTAAAGCAGTGATAAACCTGACAGAGTCCTGACTGGCTTTCTGTTCCACCTGATGGTATGTCTACAGAGAAAATCTTTTAGTCAACTATCTGAGGGAACAGAAATACTTCTCTTTTAATCAACTTGGCCCTATACACATTCAGCGTTTCACTCCCACTCCGTGCCTCTAAGCGTGACCCAAAGTGTATTTTTACACTCCAAGTCTATTTTCCTGCATTTTACGTGTGTGACTACAGTGAATGTGTATTGGGCTCTGAGTGCTTTTAAAACATGGGTGACCTACAATTCAGTACTGCGTCTGAAAGCATCCTGTGTAAACACAGACAGAGCACTGAAGCAGCTGCTGCTGCTCTGATAACATGCTGCTCGCATTACGCCTCCAGTATAGACACGGTGTAAATATCTTCTTATACAGGTATAGCAATGCATGAGCCTAGAGACTACCTTTAGGCAGATTATCAGTGAAATTATTTCCAAGTACTCCTTGAAAAAAGAGAAAAGAAACATTGCACTGGCTAGAAAATTGAAGTTTATCCTCTAAAAGGCAGAATTTCATGCATCTGTGCTCCATCTTTCCTTTTCACTCCTATTTGTGTGAAAGGCCTGAGTACTTTGTTGTGAAATGGCATGCTTATTTCAGAGGTACGCTGTGTTTGGCTTTAAATGTTGGCAAGGCAGCATCATTGTCATTTTGTCAGCTTTTAAATATAATCAAATTCTACCTCAGTGAGTCATTTCATTACACACTTGGAACAGTGAAGCAATTAGCTGCAATATAACACATTAGCAACAGCAACCAGCCCAAAGACTTTAATTTACTATATACATGCAGCATCTGTGTTCTCTGTCATGATACACGTAACCCATCCGCACAGTTTTACACAAGGAATCATTTATGTTGTAGGACACCTCATAGTCATGCATTACAAAACAAATCAAGAACATAAAACAACAACAACAATGGCACAAATCAAAATAAGCAAGAAACTAAATGCTATTTATGTTGACATCACTGTTTTCCAATCTTTCCAGTATCCCTCCCACTGCAGAACCCTAGGGATCTTCAGATGGGTAAAAACAAGTCTCCTAACATTGTGGTTTTTCAGACTGCTGACAAGCTGTTCTCTGGCTATTAAATCCATTTCTCACTGTCAGTGGAGCTGGAGTAGCTTAGATTTAAATGACAAGATGCTGGTGCTCCTACTGCTCTGGGACCAGTATATACACTGAGGGCCTCAGAGTCCGTACTGTTCATTGTCTCAGGACTGATGTACTTTGGGATCATTGTGAACTAAAGTTCTCGAGGATTAAAAAAAAAAAAAAAAGGACTATAGGGTTTATAAATGATGTGCCACAAGTAATTCTCCACTTGTGTCACAAAAATGTCAATATGTTTGGATTATGATTTCCTTGCTGTGACAATATTGTCGTTAATTAGCTGATGACAAGCATCATTTTCAATTACGGAGTTCCCATAATAGGGTGCCATGCTAGGGGCTACTCTACAGGGGAGTGTTAGACAATTAAATTTAATGCAAGCTGCATTAGAGAGCCATTGGACTGTAATAAAAGTGGACTGACACCATTGTGTTTGGCTGTTTGATAAAGACCACACAGCCAAATGGTGGCTCATTTTAAAGTTTTACTATGAAGTAGATCGCTGAGAGATTCAGCAACTGACCAAAAGTTATTTGGTCATCACAATGAGCAGATTTCTTGCAGAGCTCAGCTAAAGATTGTAGGTTTGTGACAGTGTCAGTGCACCATAAACACAATGACATACAACAAATTACAAAGAAAACAAAAGCCAAGATTTGTTAATGGTTTCCATATTAAACAACCACTTATTGTACATTTATACAGTCAGTGAATATGTTTAAGAACAGTTCCAAATTAAGATCCTGTCACAAGGTAATTTTTTAGCATGAACTCAAATGTTTGCCTTGTATTGTACTCGAGCATAATTTTCACCTTCCCCACTCACCTCTGACTCTTTACTCACAAATCACTTAAAGCTTAGTTTATGGCCACTGCATTTGTTGTTATGTAGCCAACTGTGATGTAGCCACAGTCTTGTAGCCTTTTAAAATGATGCTTCAGGTTCCCTCGTGGCCGCTGTAGTTAAACATGATAGATGTCGCCACAAAGAAATAAAACCTCTGCATCAGTGCCGGTATAGGAATAGGAAAAGTTGAAAAACAAACAGGAAACAAAGCTATTGATTAGTTTTTTAAAGTCTTCTCCAGGAAATCTTTTTAAGCTGCAGCATCTCCGTCTGTATAATGTGAGAATCTCTGAGCTCCTATGCTGATATATCATGGTGGTAAAGACCAAAAAGATAGTTCACTTATGTCTTCAACCCCGGCGTACCGCACGTGCCAGGTTACAGAAAAATCAAGATGTGCACAGCCAGCCAACAGGACGTTCAAATGACTACTTAACACAGCTATTTGCAGGATGCCTGTGTTTTGCAGAAATATTAGGTCCTGTGCTTGGCCATGGGCCCAGCTCTACAAGCAGGCCAGGCCACAGTACTCAGTCATCACACTAGTCAAACAAGATGGACTTTGGGGGTCAAACGTGCTCAGACATGATATGCATTGAATTGTGTGATTACACTTTTAGATCAGTTGATGGACTTCACTCATTATCAACCTGTTTTTATGCCCGTCCATTTTTCTGCAGTGTTTGTAGTGGTCCTAGCATTTGTTGGCTCAAATATAGAGCAGAAGCTCTGAGTAAAATTGGCAAAAGCAGTTTGCTCATGTGTAAAAATGTTTTAAAAATGTTTTTTGTCATTGGTCCACATAATTTACTTTACTTGCTAAAACCACTTCACAAATACTTTCTAGCATGCAAACATAATTAAAGTAACACACACACGCGCACGTACACGCGCGCGCACACACACACACACACACACACACACACACACACGCGCGCGCGCGCACACACACACACACACACTAACCCTTCAGTGTCAGAGATTGATAAGAGGAGAAGTAAGCTGACAAAGGATTTCTAGTATCAGAATGATTGTTATGAACTTTATCTTGAGTCTTATTTGAGAAACAAATGGCCCTGTCATCAAGAACACACCATCTATAATTCTTTGTCCTTTTTATCCATAAACAGTTATTCTGCCTATGCCGGCCTTGGTGCCAGAAGATAAATAAGGGGAATTAATTTATGTCAGGATGACAGGAAAGCACTGCTCTGTTTGGCAGGAAAAACAGAGCAGAGAGTGTTATTAATGACTCGATGTGTGGACTGCAAGGACCACAGTCGCTCAAAAGGAGGTCAGAAGAGAGGGAGGCGAGCCAGGGGGACGGGGAGGATGGAAACAGGGTGCTAACGCAAGAATAAAGGGAATATTCAGTAAAGTGGCAGATGAACTGAGGAAACCAATCTTTGGGATGTTAGAACACCCACCACTACTCGGTAGTCTTACTTGTCCTAGTTTTTAATGTCACCAGGCTTGCACCAATCCTCGCCATGCAGTGGTGTAATGCAAATAATGGGCTTTGTAGTGCTGACTGGGGAGGCATTGTGTCGAGGCAGCAGTCAGGTCTGTGGAGCCGTGATCTGACCACCTAAACACAAGTGCAAAACTGTTGCTTCTGTGGCCTCGTACAGAACGTAATTCATAACTTTCTGAGTGTGAAAATTGTCTGTGAAAATTATTCCTCATTAGAGTTCATTATCAGCCAACAATTGTCATGTCGTTTGCAATATTATTGGCAATTAGATTCCGTCACAGTTCTGTGTATTCTATCAATGATCATTTGACTGAGCAATTCATCACTGCGTCTTCTCCTCTTTTAAAACTAATTACAATACTCTCAATTTGGGGATTTTACAGTAATGCATTATTTTCTGTGGCAAAGTTAAAATGGTTTTGGTTATTTCATATTTGGAATTCCTGCTTTTGTTTGTTTCCTTTTTTGTGTATTTCTCTTGCTGGTTTTAAGTGGGTGGAGCTTAACTAGAAAAAATTGTATTTCTATAGAGTTGATCATTAGGAATTAGCAGCTCAAAACAAAATCTGATTTAAATTTTTCTCTGTAATAATTGCCATGTCCAATGTCCAAACCACAGCATTAAAATCTTGATTTGTAATATCCGTACCTTGACTGAATGTTAAAATACAGCTTAAAAGACAAACAGCTTAGAAGCTTGTGTAATAAAAGCCATTCATGATTGATTTTTACTTTTTTTTTTTTTTTTTTTTTTTTTTTTTGGTTCA
>VURO01004039.1:0-10366 GCA_015108175.1 Pelvicachromis taeniatus | reverse complement strand
AGGAATCCAGTTTTCTAGTCATTAATATATAAAGTACAATTTAATTAGGAAAAATGTATATTTGTACACCTTTTTGGATTCATTTATTAGTTATTAACCTCTGGCTCTCTTCCACAGCATGTCTTTGTCCTGTCTTCCTCCCCTCACCCCAACCAGTCATGGCAGATGGCCGCCCCTCCCTGAGCCTAGTTCTGTTGTAGGTTTCTTCCTGTTAAAAGGGAGTTTTTCCTTCCCTCTGTTGCCAAAGTGCTTGCTCATAGGGGGTCATATGATTGTTGCGGTTTTCTCCGGGGTTTTTTTTGTAGGGTCGTTACCTTACAATATGAAGCGCCTTGAGACAGCTGTTGTTGTAATGTGGCACTGTATAAATAACACTGAATTAAACTAGTGATTAAAAATACATTGCCACTGTCAAATTATTTAAAACCAAGTCAGCTGGCATGGATGTCAGATGAATACATATGCTGAAGATACATTTGCTCATTTTTGTTTGCATATTTAATCATGGTTATTCTCAGTTTTGATGCCCAACTGTTAAACATGATTAGCTCACCTGATCAAATCATTTCACTATATTAACATTTAGGATTTCATTAAATGTCAGCCAAGTTTTGAATTGGTACTTGTTTTTTCATATATCATCCCTTATTTTCATCTGTTTTAAAAACAGCGATCTAGAATCTTTCGCTATGGTCAAAAAGCAGTTCTGCATATGTTGTAAAGAACTATAAAAGTGAAGTAACCAGAATATTATTATTCCATTTAATATGAAACAGGATAATGCAGGGAATAATGCAATGTGAGACAATGTGTGAATTACCAGAAAGTAATTGTCATTTCTATGCAATGGGAAAGACTAATCCAGTCAGATTTCTTCTCCTCAAAACAACTAACGATGTCCATTTGCAATGCTGCTAAAGTAAGAGGTTGGATTCCATACGTGGTACAAAGTATCACTAAAGTCACGGGTAGTCTACTCATTGCAGCTCGAGTTACAGTCACCATTGTGTTGTTGTTGTTTAGAAGACCTGAGACTGAACGGCTACACTAAATGTTGAAAATGGGATATTCACATTTGTTTTTGTTTATTTATTTTGATGTAGTATATTTCTAATATCAAAGTGCTTGCTGCAATAGTGTTGCAATCAACTGCAAACAGAGGCTTTTACGGTGTCCCTGTTACTATGGTTACCCACATTAGATAGAAGCTGAAAAAGCATTAATTAGACAGGTGAACACAGTTTCACTTACACGTAGTTGTTGTTCACGCCACACTTTTTAGTTAGTGCATGTTCTTAACAAGTGCCTCATGAGTAAAACACGTCGTTATGACTCACATGTGTGGAGCAGTTTCAAAATGATCACCCAGTACACAGAAAATAACTGTGGTGGTAATTTAAATTGCAAACCTTATTCTCTGTTGTTTAAAATAAAATATAGGTTATATTTTCTTCTTAACAACACTGTAGAGCTACACCACAGAAACTGCCAACTTATGGTCCAGTAGTCTAAACTTGTAAATGCATGAGCCTGAGTTCTGCTAATCACTGTTAGCTTTCAACAGCGGTAAGGCATTTTGTCTAGCTGAAAAGTTACACACAAGTTAGCAAGATTTCCTTCCAAACATTACACGTCCTGTTCAAACAACAACAAATGCTGCTTTTAATTCAAAACATAGATATTGTGGTTTTAATAATAGATGTTTTGCGGACATAAAAAGTCATCTTTACATGCATCTTTACATTTTGCATTTTTAAACACCACCCAGTGTCTCTCCAGGGGCAACTGATGTAGGCAAGCATGAGTCACTGCTGGTATAAGAGATGCCGGGACACTGAAGCGTCACTGCTGTAAAATTAGTGTTTTGTTTCACTAAAAACTGAAGCACATGTAAGAAAATCAAACATGTTTTTGCAAAAACAATATATACCCTACGGCCTCCAAGATGTCAACACTGACTAAGACCATGGAGTGAAGATGAGTTTAAATCTGGAACATTTGGGAAAAAGAGACGATGCAAATATTTATTTTTTCCACATGGTTCTTTCACACAGAGGTAAACAATCAACAAGACATTCACAGATTCTGTGTCAAATACAGAAAAAGGATTTGGTAAATAGAGATTTTGAAAGGATTCTATTTGTCCTGGAACTGCAGTGCACAAAGTTAGCTGTGGTATACACACACAATGTCTTTTATCGATGCTAACAGCAGACTCGTCTTATCTCGCTGTAGCAATTTAACTGTCTTTGTATCTTTTGAAATCTGATTGTGGTTTCCTGTAATTTTATTTTGCAGTGTTTCTCTTTACCATGCAATAACAACAATTTATTTTGGTTTTGCCAGCAATTGAATTTACTCTGGCTTTCTTTTGGAAGCGGTTTATCAGTAGCTTTCAGTGTGAGTACAGTGCAGAAATGTAAACAGACCTTTAGCTAATATAGGAAAAATCTAAAGCAGCTGGTCAAACAAACTTATAATTCGAAATCTGCGTGCTAGTTGCTTATTGCTAAGTATTTGATGTTTTGGGGGTTGTATTTTCTGCCAGAGAGACATTTAAATAACTCTCTTTTGACTCTTTTATGCATAAACTGCACAATGAGGGGTGTCTAAACAATTACAGGAAAGATAAGCTTTTAGAGTCTGTCACTGAAATTAATTCTGCTACACTCATATTAAGTGCTATAAGTATGGAAACCACTTTGCTAATTGTGCATGGCAGTGTGTGATATGCGTTTTACAATATAAAGGTCAAGCATGCACTTCACATTTGTCGCTGTGCGTGGGTGCGTGCTTGAGGATACCATCTCCGTAGCCTCTTCAGCCATGGAGAACAACCACATGGAGAATACAAAGTGGCTTACAAAAGCTTGGCTGACCTCACACACATCTGGCAAACATGCAAGTGATGGAGGCTTTTTGTGCCTTTGCTCAGTCTTTCAAAAGTATGAAAGATTGTTTGCAAACACAAACGTGTGACTGACTTGCACAAATACGGAACAAATTTGTTTAAGTTAACAAGATTGAACAGTTATTTGTCGACATGACCGCATTTGTTTCTGAACAGAAGAATCTGTGTAATAAAAGTGCAGCAGAGACAGGCTGTGCATGTTTGTGTGTTCACGATGATCTGACAACAGGCACACAGTTTACATACCCAGGATTGCAGGGGTCTTGACAAACATGCGATTACTCCTCAGTAATTAGCTTGTTGGCATCCCTGTGGTTAAAAACAAGGGTGGTAATTATGATGAGGAGGTCTTGGGACTGCTGTCTGCTTCTCTTCCAAAGACACAACTCACCGGGGGATAAGACAATGAGACAGGAACAGGAGGGCACAGAGAAAGAAGGAGGGTGGCATGTGTTGACTGTGTCCATGCTGTCACAGAAGACAAAGCAACTTTGTAATTGCCATGCAAGAAGAGTAGACATACGACACAGATGCAGGAATTATGCGACTGAAAGTATAAAAATGAAACCTTTAAAAGCTGTTAGAAAATGTATTTAGTTAGGATGCTGGGGGAGGTGAATAAGTTGAAAATAATACTAATTTGAACTAGATGTGGACTCCAAAAAAGCCCCCAAATTAGAGAAATTCAGTGCAGTTGGAATAGTTTTGTTGTATATTACCCTTTGAATACACTTTCTTTTTTTGTTGTGTATGTGACAAGTTGGATTAATGGCTCACCGTGTCCAGCAGGCTGTGTGGAGCATAGATGTTCTGTCAAAGTCAGCGGGCCAGAGGTTCACTGGGGGCAGATGAAGATCCATCACAGGCTTGACTATTGCTGGTTGGACCACTAGGCCACCCCTGAACCCAGAAGGCCCTATTTGCTGCAGTTGCTTGGCAACCCTTGCTGTAATTAGTCCTGAGATGTAACGCCTCAAGTCAGATACCCAGTCTTCACTGCTAGGTCAGACTGCAGTAGGAGCAGAGCCACACCTACACAGGCTCCAGCAAACTGAAGTGAATTTATATTAGAGCACCGGGGATATTGTCAGCATATGAGCACATGAATCAAGTTCCCTAAATGGCTGTAAAAACAATTTCCTTTTATTAGCTTATAAAAAATGTCATTATGAGATTTATATGTGGATAATATACAATAATATACTACATTGCCTCAGTTGTGACGTGTGACAGAAATGTATGAACAAAGCTAGAGGCCATGTCGTCCAGACTGGAATTAACTGGAAAAATTGAAAAATTGGAAAGGCAAAGAAGAAATTAGCTTAAAATAAATGACTATTTTGAGGTTGCTGTGATTCCCTAATAGAGGAAAACAGTAGCATATATTCTTCAAAGATTATAAATAAATCTTTATGCATCTACATGAAAATTATATTAATCCTTTTGTGCAAGATAGGGACTACTGCCATGGTAAAGTGCAGCACAAGGACTGCATTTTGTCTTTTTTTTTTCATTTGAGATGCTGGTGACAGTGTCTGGCAGTAATTGATACTTCACACAGGAAGCGATGATGGCTATGTGGGTAGTCTTGCCAACAGTAATATCAAGTGTTATTAGAAATTAATTTAAAAGCTCAAAGTATAATTACAAGAGTCTTTTATAGCTCAAAATGTATCGTGATGCCTGACACTGCAGATTTCTGCATTAGTGGTTTTGTTATTGACATTGACTTGTTGGCTTCAGTAAGATGGTATTTAATGCAATTTATAATAGCAACAAGTTTGCATTTGCAATGTTACAGTGGATACATAAATGGTTATTAGACTGTTAAAGCAGCTGCTTTGACTGGTAGAGAGAGAGGTCAGAGAGGCACTGAGAAGCGCTTCACCCTGTTCTGCCAGCTTATTTTCTATTAATTTCTATTTTTGAATAGAGAGTTTTTAATTGCACTTTTTTTTATACAGGAAGCTTTTGTTTATTAATCTAAATGTGCATCTGATGAAAAGTATAATCCTAGATCTTGTGCAATTTAGCAAAAATATACAAACTACATATGGCTATCATAGTTTACTATCTAACTAAGGTAACACCCATCCATCCATCCATCCATCCATCCATCCAGCCAGCCAGCCAGCCAGCCATAGACCTGGTGCACCCTGGACAGGGTGTCCAGCAGAAGGCCAACACAAAGAGAGCTAAATAAACGAGAAAGATGTGTCTTAGCACTATGGAAGAAAGCTCTACCCAGAGAACATTTTCGCAAGCAGAAGGAGGATGACAGCTTCCATAACTTTGGTGGTTGTGAGAGAGAGAGAGCAGTGGATTTTTTTGATCAGATTGTTTAGCACAATCTTGAAAAGTAAGATGATGGCTGAAGAATGAAGAAAAAGTGTACTGGTACCAGTTTTCAAGATAGAGGGTGATGTAGTAAGTATCACGGGATAAAACTGAGCAGCAGTATGACGTTATGCTGAGAAATAGTAGTACAGATGTGACATTTGCTTTGAGATTGTTGATGGAGAAGTATAGGAAAAGGGTATCCTTATGCACGCTCAATCCTTCAGGTAAGGAAATTGCAGAAAGTTGATTCTGTTCATTCAGAAGACTGAAAAAGTCACTTGGATGAAACGTTTCTGCCAATGCAAACGCTATATCCAGATGAACAGAATCAACTTTATAGAGAAAGAAGGAGTTGCACTGTGTCTTTGTGGATCTATAGAGAAAGCATAAGCTAGGGCGTGCTACTGCTTGAGGAAGTCAGGAGTGGCCGAGAACACGTGAGGGTAGTGCAGGATATGTATGAGAACAGGGAGACAGTTGTGGGGTGTGATAGAAGTGACAGGTGGGTTCAAGGTGGGGGTAGCATTAGAACTGGAATCAACTTGTTTGCAGTGATAGCAGCCAGGTTAACAGTTGAGGTTAGGCAGAAGTCTCTGTGAACTATGATATTTGCAGATGACATTATGATCTGTAGTGGGAGTAGGAAGCAGGTGGAAGAGAGCCTGGAGAGGTGGAGGTATGCACTGGAGAAAAGAGGAATCAAAGTCAGTAGAAGCAAAAAAAAGAAGGTTTACAAGTAAGACTGGTTATGATATATGATTTGGAGATGGTCTCATTAACAAAATGCCAGGAAGCAGAGCTGTTAGACAGGAAGTTGCTCAGATTTTCACTGGGAGTGACCAGGAAGGATGGGATTAGAAATAAGTACATCAGAGGAACAGCTCAGGTCAAGCGTTTTGTAGACAAAGTTGGAGAGGAAACGCTGAGATGGTTTGGAAATGTGCAGAGGAGGAATAGTGGATGTTGAAGATGGAATTGTTAGGCAAAGAGGAGGTTTAAGGATGAAGGAGAACTTGCAAAGGATTGGTGTGACAGAGGATACTAGGGATAGGCTAAGATGGAAGCAGCTGATTCGCTGTGGTAATCCTTAAGACAGGGGTCTCAAACCTAAATGAGCTGTGGGCCACTGCTACTCTCTTTCTGGCCTGACACAGGGCAGCACTTCTGCTATCATTTTGTTCGTATTTAAAAAAATAAAAATGCAGACATAAGTCAATACATTAGTTTTTGATTCTCTCACTGAACTAATAAAGTCAGTCCCTCAGCCTGTTTGTACTCTCTTGTTACCTCGGCCAGGTCCGCAGCGCTGAACTGTAGTAAAGGGACCTCTGGCTAATACGTCGGGTTTCCCTGTCGGGCTCTTAGCCAGGAACTAGCTTTACTGTCTGGGTCAACTTTGCTAGCGAGAGACAGAGAGAGGCGTTGAAAGGCTGATCCAATGAAACTTTATTGTTTCTGAGACAGTGAACATAGTGTACAATGGAGTCTTGACAGCTTACTTATTACTGGGCTCGTCAGACACGCTTTTTGGCTGCAGTAGTTATTATTATATTTACATGCTTTCATCTTCCGTTTGTCGTCGGTAGCGTCTCCTACTTTCTCCCTCCCTCACGATCACACACGCACACACACACAATGGGAGGGGCAGTCCCACACGTTCTCCATGCAGCACGGACTACACTACCCATGAGGCTACATTCTTAAAGGGCTATCCTTGTAACACACTGCTCATATTGCCTTCATATTAAATCAATTTTTGCTTTTTAAAGAACTTATTTTAACATTGTACTCAACAACAAACAAATCCTCCATAACAAAAAGTCACTTCAAGGGTCAAATTGCATTATATTTCTTCATGTCACTTTACGGGCCGCAAGTAGGGCTGACGTAGGCCTTGGGTTTGAGACCCACTAAAGAGAACAACCAGAACAAAAAAAGTAGAGCTAGACATCATATGGGTGCAAATGGGTAAAATTCTTGCACATTACACAAAATGATTTGATCCACTTAATGTTAAATAATAAATAATGATTGAAACTTAATGATTGCAGATTAATGTACCACATAGCCAAACTAATGTACCTGTGCACTGCAAGCTTAATTTTGAAAGTTGAACACTGAAAGACGTCTTTAAGGCATTGAGGTGTCTTTTTTTCCAGTTCATAGATGGATAACAAGTCATTGACATGTGTTTGTTTGGTAGTAATTCATGACCTGTGACCCATACTGGTGGCCCATAAAACCTTAGCAAAGTATCAGGAGGTCAGCCCTGGCTCCATAAATTCTAAGACCAACCATCAGCATTCTCACATAGAGCCGCAATAAAGAAGACACAGCTCATAAAACAGGCCCTGTGGGATAAAAATATTCTTCCCCCATTGATGTTTAAACTATCAATTTTAGATATGACTCTTGTTGTCCTGTGGCATTGAAATATTCAGTTAGCGTCAGCTTTATTTTTCTCTGCAGAGAGACACATTCAGCTCGCATTTTTTTTTCTGCACCAGCTTTTTGAAAATCACTCTCAGTATACTCGCATAATGTTAACAATACATCTTTCATTGTGTTTTTTTTAAAGTGTGACCTTCACTAAGAATTCCATTAGCAATAGATTAGATAAAGAAGTCAGGTCCCCTGACTTGACTGCTGTGTGCTGTTGTTTTTACAGTACATTACTTTCTTGTGGCCTTGTGGCTTTTCAATGTGGTATTGATATCACAACATGCATTCTATTTTTAACTCCTTAAAGAGACATTAAACAGATTTCCCACAATGTCCATGAGCACAGGGCTCTGTGTGACACGAACACTGTGACCCATATCTCTTCGAAAGTGTTACTGTATCACATGGGGAGTTTTGACATTTCCCCATGTGTTCTATTTACTTCATTTCTTTCTGTAAGGCACGCTCTTGACAGTTCTGCCTTCTCGTTATTTCAGAGCTTTGCGGGTCTCTGCTTGAGCCACTGTTTTTTTTTTTTTTTTCTTTTTAAAGGCCCGCTTTCTGAGAGCCCACATCCTCAAGCGTCCTTATGAATTGCTCGTCCACTGGCGAACAGTGACAATGAGAACTCCATACAGAATAGATTTATGAGGGCCGAACCTTAATAAAGGGTGACCCTGAAAACCACATCTGCCATTTAGCTGCATGTCTCCATAATTTACAACTTGGACTATCTGGGCATGCTCTCAATACTCTTCACTTCAGCGCTTTACATTTTCATTTATATACAGTGTCTGTTTGGTTTGATTGATTGCCCATTAAAAATGTAAGGGTCAAAAATAGACTTGCAGGTTGGACTGTTGATTTATGTCCACGTTGAATTAGGATGTACATTTTAAAACACTGATGCCAGTGAAAACCATTGGGATTTAAAAAAATCCTAATGGTTCTATTTGACCAAAATATAGAAAATTTGCATTGTTAGGGGTTTATCTTTTGTTGTTGTTCGCATTCTATATCCATTGAGTCCCTTCATATTCCCTTTTGATTTTCCACTAATGACATACATTAAGAAAAAGAGGAAAAAAATGTTTCAGCCATGTCAGTTTAATAGGAGAGAATGTTCTGTAATTCAGAGAGTGTGTTTGTTTCCTGTGGTCCCCGTGGTCTACACCTCCCTGGTGGCTTGCCTGCGGTAACAAAGGCACCAGTGTGGCTCCTATTCCATGTTAGTCCCCTGAGGAGCTTCTCCTAATGAGCTACATACAGTATCCACAGTGAAGTTGGTGCTTTTACCTTGATTTGGGATTTCTCCTCGCTGCGTCTACAGCAAAGTCCTGAGGGCTACACTGACTATAGAAATTGCCATTAGTGCATACATAATGTCATAAATAAAACTTTAGTTTAACATCATGAAGCATCTTCCTGGAGGTATGCATATGGACTGAAATTAATTATGTGTTTGCTTGATTTACGCATTTTTTACTGCACAGTTGTGTGGGGGGAGGTTCAGTGAAGTGGAAAGGATCTGTGGATATGGGTAAGTTTTGAAGGTGCAGACAACAGCATTTTCTTGAGATTAGGAAAATATATTGATAATGGTATAATGTAATTTGATGATAGATAAAGAGAATACCAAAAAGGTCAAATTGCATGTCTAAGGTCAAACAAAAACTGGTTATATATGTATACATATATAGTGCATATATGTTCCACTGGGCTTTAATAGTGCAACATATATGTGCTTTTATTTGACATTGGGGTTTGTACTTCAATATGAAGGTAATTCCTGGGATGAAAAAAAGTTCATTAAAACAAACAATACACAAATTCAGTGTGGTTGAAAAAAACAAACAAACCCAAACCATTTTAAAGCATCATTTCAAGCAAGTTGGGTTCCTGGTGTTGCTTTAATCAAAAAATGATTTCCTGGTGAACCTGAAGATCTTTTGAGGAAGAGTTTAATTATAACTAGAGAAATGTGCATTTCCAAGGGAAAATGCTGTGTGAATGCTTAAAAGCTGAATCTGAAATGCTTTTCCATGTTTGGGACATGCACGTATTTTTTGTAATGAAATTTAATGGGCATTCGTCAAAGTTCCGAACATGGAACATTCGTTTCCATGGTGCATTCGTTTCCATGGCGCATATCTGCATATGCACCGAACGAATATTCTATGTTCAGAACTTAACATAAAAACGTTTTTATTTTTTTTAAAAGTATAACAGTACTAACTGTTATTCTGCTAAATCTTTCTGCCAAAAGATTTAGCAGAAAGTTTAAAAGTTGGATGCTCGCCTCATGATTGCCTCATGATCTGAAGTTTGGGTGTTCGAATCCACTGAATCGCTTCTACTGCTTCACTGAGTGAATGGGTCAACAGGCTCATGGAGAGACACAGAGACAGCCTTTCTAAATCTGTTTCTCATATTGAGGATACCCCTCAAACACATGGCCATAACCTCCTAACCGTAGTGGCTAGAACTGTCATTCTTGGACCGTAAGAATTAGCAGGATTTGGTGAACAATCGTACAAGTTTTCAGGGGTCTGTAAACATCCATGTAGAAGATACGATGAGAGAGAAAAGTGCTTCATTTCCAGAGTCCAGCTCTGTGTTTGATCAAGGTGTCTATTGTGTGTCTATGGAGAGTTTTCAGACTTTGTGTTGCTC
>VURO01004038.1:0-10922 GCA_015108175.1 Pelvicachromis taeniatus | reverse complement strand
AAGGGTATTCTGCAGCACACTGATGTTATCAACACTTGCTATTTATTTGATAGCACTTATTTGCTTTAGACTTGTGGATCATCTGTTGGTTAATGCTAAAATTGTTTTACATTTTTATTTAATCAACTATAATCAAGATTTCAGCACAAGTGGGAATTGGCAATATTGCATTAAATGAAGAGCAGGATCTCATTATTTGTCAAACTTAGTCAAAAGAGCTTAATGTAAGTAAAATAAGTGTTTGTAGTGAACAAAGTATATGTGGCCTCTATTAGCTAGTAATATACCAAATATATGGCTCTGGTCCGAATGTATGAACAGACATTTTGTGCTCACACTGTTTTTGTGGGACATGACATTCGCGCCCAGTAGTGAACAGTCCTTAAGATCATTCCTATAGCCCTAAATGTATCTACATTACTGTGGCAGCACCACAAGCACTGGTTGTTTTTGTAACAGAAAAACTTATGAATTCATATTAGTGTAATTAGCTTTTTATGTGCATGCATACTTAACTCCAGCTATTTGTCCTCCTTTGGGTGCTTGTTTATTTACTCCATAACTCAAATACTTCTATAACAGAAATACTGTTAAATGTGTCTTTCTTGGTCTCCCGCAGACCACTGAGCAGTCACCAGCTCTGTGCCCTTTATTTAAAGCGTTAAATCACATTTACATACTGACTAACTGGAGCAACATGGCTCTCGGGGGATTAAAATAAAAAGTATGTATAAAGTTTCAGTGCAAACAGGGTTTTGTGCACTACTGTGTTGAAAGAAAGAAATCATTTATATATATATGAAAACACAAAATATGTTTTCACAAACAGATGTATGCTCGCAAACATTTATTTCCATTAAAAATAAGTTGGAGATGAAATACATGTGAACTATTACCTGGCACACAATGGGAACCCTTCATGCATCTCAGTATCCCAATTTTGAACAGATTCTTGAAGCATTCCATGATATAGGGAGAAGCTGAGTACCTCGGACATTTGCAGAATAGAGCCGCTGTTCCTTCATGCTGAAAAGAGTCTGGGCACCTCCCGCCACTTTTCTAGGTACTAGACCAAGAACCCGTTGGAGATATTATATATCTTCCAAGACCTGAGAATGCTTTGGGATACCTTTGAAGGACTTGGAAAGCTTTGCTGAGAATAAACTTTGCTGGAATACCTCGTTTAGCCTGTTGCCAAGATACTCCCTAACCTAACTGTGGATATGGATAGATAAATGGATGGATTAACTGATTTAAAGGAGTCAAGAATCTATAAAGGATGGTAACCATACAGATAATTTCAGGACAAACATATCTATGGCATCTGCATATTAACGGTGAAAGCAAAGAGCAATGTTACCGGGTTTCCACTGACTATGGATTCACTTGTTTTTCTCTGTTTTGCTCCCTTTGCTTCCCTATTTGCTATCCTTCTCTGTGAAACATCCATACACACACACACACACTCACACACACACACCTCAGCACACACACAGAGAGGAATGCAGCTGAGCCTTTTCGAGCACCAACAGCTGTAATGGTGTGATAAGGTAGCAAAAATCCAACGCCGGGGTTTATTTCTTTAGGCATGGTCAGAATCCCAGTCAGAGGTTTTTGCACTGCAGAGTTACATGGCTACGAAGCCCATGTTTATCATTCCTCAAACCTTTGTGTCCTTCTAGATGAAGACCAGTAACATCGGCTGAAATATTCTCCTATCAAAGAACATCTAGATAAGAGACAGGAAGGAAAGAGAGAAAGATGTAGGGAAAATACTGTGTGAAAAAATCCCTACGAGGCCCATTTCCATTTCCACCATGGTGACAGTGATCTATGTTTCCTATTGGGCAATACAGTTTTTCTCTTTCTGTCCTTTATCTCAGATAGACCATACAGATAGTGAATACATCAGTTCAAAGAATGAATGATGAACCCCCACCCCTACACTACCTCACCCTACCAGTTGGGCTTTATCAAGGACATTCAGGCTAAGAAATCAGTAGAAATTTCTCGCTGTTTTAGTCAGTTTACATTGAAACAGAAACGTAAACCCGAGGATTCCTTAATAGATTTAATGCATTCTATATGACAAAAATAAAAAAGTTAGCTCAGTTAGCACTGTTGCCTTACAGCAAGAGGGTCATGAATTCAAACCCAGGTATAGCCCTTTTGTGTTGAGTCTGCATCTTTTCAAAAGGCTGGCCTGGGTTTTCTCCCATCAAAAATACCCACCCTACGCTACTGCTGCTCTGGCAGTGTATGGAGGACTATGGTCTGATCTTACCACACCCATCTACTGATTCAAGGTTTGACACATAACTGCAGTCCACTAAAAAATCTGTCAATGAGGCCTGGGTGTAATGCTGAGAAAGGCCATTTTATACTAGCTTTGATCAATTCAATTCAATTTTATTTATATAGCGCCAAATCACAACAACAGTCGCCTCAAGGCGCTTTACATTGTAAGGTAGACCCTACAATAATACATACAGTGAAAAACCCACCAATCATATGACCCCCTATGAGCAAGCACTTTGGTGACAGTGGGAAGGAAAAAAACTGTTTTAACAGGAAGAAACCTCCGGCAGAACCAGGCTCAGGGAGGGGCGGCCATCTGCTGCGACCGGTTGGGAATACATATTTAAAAAATTATTTAACAATGTTAGGTGTTATAAAGCAATTGGAGAATCTTCTTGAAAGTAGGTATCACTTTTTACTTTGCGGCACACTCGGGAGGTAGGGGATACAACAAGCTTTAATCTGTGTGATTTGTTTATGTCTTCAACCTGTCAGGGCTGTTACTAACTGTTATTAAAATTATAAAGGTGGCATACTTTTGAAGATCATTCAGATCTAGATAAAACATCTGCAGGTGGGATGATCAAAAGTGTCAGTGTATGACAAAACATCAAAATGGTGGGTACTTTGTTGTACAGATGCTAGATCCTCTGTGCAACACTTTGTCACAACGTAAGCTGTTATTCTTCAAGTTTCCTTTGCTATTTTTACATCTATTAATGAACTGATATGTTAATGAGGGGGAAAGGGGGGGATCTCAGTAACGTAATGTGGTGGCGCTTCCTAAAACCTTGTATTATCTCAGCCGAGCTTTCAAATCAATGTTTCAGAAGCAAAGTGCAATTTTTGCCATAAAACCTCACCTCATGTTTGACCTGTACAAAAGTAGTGCCATAATTTCCTCTTGCCACAACATGTAATTTTCCAGTTTACCAGACATAAGAGGTGTCAGCCACTGGAACATTAAGCTATATGCAAGTGATTAAATAGCAGAACCCTGCAGGGTCAAACTCCCAGCCTTTTGTCAAGATAGCTGTAATTGCACAAATATTTCACTAGACACATATGTGTTTATGAAAGACATGCACACACAAAGACGCACAGGAAACACAGTGCTTCCTTGCAAGTTTCAAGCCTTCCTGTCTCTATCTTAGGCCTTAATGTTCCTCCAATTACCGCCAATTACCGCTCTCACCACCGGCGAATAGCAAAAAGATTAACACTGAAATGCCAAAGTCATTGGGCTGCTTATTGAATGCAACACTCTTCTATCCCGGCGTGCTGTACTTATATTGATTTTCAAAAGGCGACGCTGCTGATCCATGAAGGCAACATGGTGGCATATATTAGAGCCATTTGAGCCAATTAGAGTGATGTATGTCTCGGCAGCCAGCGGTGCCATAGCCAGCGACACACTTGAATGGAGACGCCCTCCGTCATTTTTCAGAGTAATTAGAAAAACATCACATGCCATGAGTAGTGTATGCACAGACACACAAATACCAAGGGAGAGAGAGAGAGACAACTAACAGCAAACACTATTTAAAGTTGATTTATGGTGCAGATTTTGCCCGAATAACTCGCATCACTTATCTTCATTTAAAGAGGATAGACATCTTATTTACAAGTCAAATCATGGATGATTTACCTGGCAATATTTAGCAAGAGTACCTCCGCAGCTAGTTGAGTTAGAACACCAAGCTTTATCACATCTGTAGAGGATGCTCTGTAGCAGCTGGTTCACCTGCAGGTCCCTGGAAGTTACAGCACAGACTAAAAGGAGTTTAACTCAAGCAGCCAAGCTTGATGGGCCTATTTCAGAGAAAATTAGGGTGTGTGACAGTTGTGTGTGCGTGTGGTACATACATCCTATTTTTCTCTTCAGTGCTTCCCTGGACATGATCATTTTTGCCCACTTAAATCCTCACCTACAGAGTCATACACAAACAGCAGCTTGCTGCTACATCCCTGTGTTCTTTATGCATGGCTGTGCATACACACATGTGTGTACAGTCAGGGTGAGCTGGTCTGGTAAGCCACCTGAAACCACTGCAGAATGATAAGACCCCGCATGAAAACAGTAGAAAGGCAGAAAGGTGGGACTCGCGGTAAAGTAAAAACCAAGGATGCAGTGCACGATGCCAACTGAAAATAAAACCAGGTACTAGAGTTCTAGGCAAATGTGGTACATGTAGAAGAGTACCGTGTAGACTTGAGACCTCACCACTAGAACCACAGAACCATGTTAACGGATGCACTATGATTACAACAATACCCACATTTTGAAAACTACATCTGTGCCTGTATGTCTCTTTCACTGATTGGTCTTTATAAACTCAGAGGTCAACTATGGAATTGCTTAAAAAACAGGGAATGCCTTGGTTGACCTACCTAGAAACAGACTGTGAAACATGGCAAGTATTGACAAGCCCAGAAACAGAGGACTTGTTAGTCCATCCAGGTAAAGCAGACGGTTCAGCCGAGCAGCTGGGGTTGGAATAAAACCAGCAGGCTAGAGTCAGCCCAGCTCAGGAGACTTAACAGAGTGATGTGAAGGCTTATGGTAACCAACGTACCTGGTATGCTGGCTCAATGCTTTGGTGTAAAAACAGACAGGCAAGGAGGCCAGTTTGTTTCCAGGTTATCAGGGAGATTAACATGGAGCTAGTGAGCCGAAGGCTGGCAGACATATGAGCTGAAACAGGCACAAAAATAGCAGGCTGAAATATTCACAGAGGTCTGCTAAAGGCCTGTTACCTCATCTTAAGATTAGCAGCCTCAAATGATTTGTCATCTATGGAGTGGCATGGGTCTCTGTTCAATGTCGGTGTGGTACATATAATGCATAGGATTCAAACCCACTAGACTACTGGACTTGACCCAAGGCCTGGAGTGATAGTAACGAGACTGCATTTAAAACACAGATGTTAAAAAGAAACACACAGTAAAGAGTCTATTTTCAAAAGAAAATAGGTAACAACACTAAAAATCCTCAAATCATCAGCTAGTCAATATAGACCCAGGCTTAACACCACAATTACAACTTTATCTACTTTTGTAAAGATTTCAGTGGTGTGTAATGTTGTATTTCAAGAGCGGTGTGCATATAATGACCTTGTTGGATTAGACTTGTGTGTGTCTGTCTCCTCAAATAATAAACACACGTAAAGAGAGAGAAGACAAGAGACATGAAAATAAGGTGGAACAAAAGCAGGCCCCTCGTATGATGGGTGGACCTGTGTTTTCTATGAATAACAAATTGAATTAGAGCAATGTCCTCAGCTCTAATAGGGTATCTGTGTCCTGTTACATCTATTTACCTGTATCTGGTTCTGTTTTACTGTTTATAGAACTTAAGGCTACTTGATACTGCTTTTGTCAGCTCCACGTCTAGATCAAAGTGCTTGATATTAAGGTTAACTGTGAAGTTAGCTGTTGAAGCTTTTTAAAGCGCTACAGTGCTAAGTTTTACATCATTATCTACAAATGATATTTATATCCTTAGATACTTTATATCCTTAGAGTTATTTTTTGTCATGGAATTGCCCATTTGAAAAGCCATCCATCCATCCCAGACCTCCCTCTCCACAGCCACACTCCCATCTCTGCTCGGTGGAGACAGGAATTATCAAGCCAGCTGAGAGGTGTAATCTCGCTTCAGCATGTCTTGGGTCTACCTCAGGTCCCTCTCCCAGTAGAACACATCTGAAACGCCTCACCCAGGAGGCTGATGTCAAGAAACAGTGGTTCTAATCTGAGACCCTCCTGAATAACTGAGCTCATCGACCTGTCTTTAAGGGTGAACCCCAGACACACTATGGAAGAAGCTTATTTTCACTGCTTGTATCTGCAATTTAATTCTTTCGCTTGCTAACCACACAGGTCATGGCCTCAGATGAAGGTGGAATCATAAATATACTGATAAATCATCAGCTTGTCTTTCGCATTCACCTCTCTCCTCGCTATCACCGCAGACAGAGCACTAATCCATTTGTCAATCTCAACCTCCATGCTGCAGTCACTTGTGAATGAGACCCTGAGATACGTGAATTCAGTGGCCACTGCATCTTTTTCCAGCTAAGAAACATGACCTCAGATATGGAAGTTAATTCTCATCCTAGCTGATATTTTCTCCTATAACCTCATCATGTCACCTCATTTGAAAGGATTGATTCAAATTACAAAAACTGATGAGTATTTTCTTAAAAATGTAATGCATTTGATAACTCATAGAGCGGCAACCACCCCTACAGCAACCCCTTTTCCTCATTCTCCTCATTCTCACTTCAGTTGGTAGTTGAAAACCAGCAACCCTCCTAATCCACTGGGTCTTCTTCATTTCCTTTACTGCAAAGATTACATGAAAGGCTTAGTTTGCATTATCAGCATGCTATACTTGCTGCTATACCTGGCTGTCAGACTGCTATTACTAAGACACTGTTATAGTATATTGTTCTCATTCAGTCATTTTTGCAATACTGATTTTGCAATTAATCTTTTAAAACTCCAAAGTCACACAAGACCACAAAGCAACACAGGGCCTTGAAGCAAATCTCATGTGTAATTTTAAAAATCACATCGTTGCTGTAACTACCCTCTATTAATAAGTCTAGATGTATAAATTCCTCTAATAAACTATAGCTTCTCAAAGGAGATAATATTCATTTTTATCACAAATTTTACTGGATATTAATGTCAATTTGTGTGTTTGTTTTTTTTTAACATTAATGTTGATTTCCCCTTAATGTAAGTAAATTCAAACATCCACTTTGAAATTCAGTGCCTTGCTCCGTGCTTCTTCGTGCTCTTCTTAACCTAGACAGACCTTGTGTCTCTTAAAACAGAACACCAAAAGAGCTTTTAATCATTGGTAATTGAAGACCCTGCTGGGAGTAAATGAGCCTTAATCTGACAGCTGAGTGCATACCATTAGCACCAGGGGCTTAGGCATTTGGATGGCACATTTAGTGCGATGCAGATAGAAGCAGGATTTATAGAAGTGTCAGTAACTGTGCAGTTGTGTTCACAAGTTCCTCCACTTGTTTTGTAGGATTTTTTCCATGGGAAAATAAAAAGGAATATATTCAGATAAGACATTTTCAGTTCAGAAGTTGTACCTATCTGTTTTTCCCCACATGCACAGTATGAAGTAAAAATCTTTCTGACTTGCATTCAATTTGACTGATAAGCTCAGGCTGTTTTTTTTTTTCCTCTGATGAGAACTGCCCCTCTGTCAACTTAGGAAGTAATGGAATTGAAGAGCAAGTGTGAATTAAAAGATAAGATAAAATTCATAAGATAATGTTTATTTCATTTTCAAAACATTTTAAAAAGGCCATAACAAAGATACACCTGTCATATGTGAAAATATAATTTAGGCTGAAGTAGAGATTAAAATCCAGATAATTTTACCTGGTACATAACCAATAATAGTAAACAATATTCACTGATCACGTATAGTAAATTCATATAAACACCTTCATCCCTTAGGTTAGTTTTCCCTAAGCCTGTAATGGAAATAAGGGTGGCAACACTGGCAACGTGTAAGTGTGCTTGCCTCTGTGTATCATCTTTCCACATGGCTGCTTGTGTTGGGGTAAAAGCTTTACAACCAAAAATGGTCATTTTTGCTATTTTTTGCCATGTTCCATGTGACAAAGTAAAAACAGCTCCTGGATGGATACGGTTAACTGGAGCTGCTGGGAAATGGAGACATAAAAGAAAGGGCTCTCTGTGTGTAAGACGTGAATTGTAGTGTATTTGCATGTATAATGAGCAAATGAATTAAAACTAAAATGTGTGTGTGTTTGTATCTCAACTGAAGCACACACTGCAGTAAAAACAGACCCAAGAAATAAAAAGCGCTACTGTTCAGCTGTTTGTCTTTTTAATTCCATTGTATCAATCATTTCAAAATGATGCGTATTTCTAAGACAATGTAGCTCAGATGTTTAGCACCTAATGTTGGTAGCTTTCAGACCACTTAGGTAAAGTTTACTGGACCTTGAGAAGATGTTAGGCTCTCTGTGGAGACTCGGCTGTCCCAAATATACAAGCAGGACAAAATGAAAAGCAAACAATTTGACCATAATGATGCTAAGGATAGACTAAATAGAGCCTAAATATACAGAGAAAGCTTTTATGTTTTATGTAGAATAATTAGTTTTGAATTTTACTTTTAGCATTCTGCCTGAATGGATACAATTTTATTTAAAAGATAAAAAAAAACAGTTCCTCTGATTTTACAGTTGTTGAGCTAATAAAAGAAAAACACTGTTTTGTTAGAGGAAGAAAAGAACAAAACACTGGGGTGGATTTGAGTGACAAAGACCTTTTACCATAAATGAAAGAAAAGAAATAACAAATTGTGTAATGGTTTTATACTATATGATTTATGTAAGTAAACAGACTAGTTATCTGTCCAAGGTGTACCCTGACTCTTGACCTATGATAGCTGTGTTAAGGAGCAACCCCACTGCAACCCTGATCTAGATAAACAGAAGATAAAGGATGGATACTGATATTTTCATTTTTCCAAACTGGTTATGGTTAAGAAAAAAAATTCAAAACAATTTCCAGCCTCTCCATGGCTTCTGCAGCCCCCGTAGTGTTGGAGGTTCTGACCTGGCGGTGGCTTAGCAGGTTCTTAGCTCGACTACAGATTAGGATTGATTTGGTACTCTGACCCATCCTCCTTCTGCTAATTGGTTAACCCTCTAATCCAGTTTACAGTCAGCTATAACACCCTTTCAAAGGCAGCTTGACTGTTTGGCTAAAGCTCGGGGTGCTGCATCAAGAAACTGCTGGCAGTCAGACTCAGTGTCAGTTCATTAACAATGAGTGGTGAGAATACACAGATACTCGGTTGACACATTTGTGTGGGAGGACTGTTATAAACAATAAACTTGTACTTGTATTAAGTGACAGATGGAAATGTGGAGCCTGTGTAATGACTTCTTTTGAGGTCAGATCACTTTCTCTGATCATTCAGATCTGTTATCCAGATCCTGTGATTATTGTTCAAGACGTCGTCATCAAAACTTTGATTCTTATTCTACTCATACTTTATTTTTAGATAATCATTAAAACACAAACACTATTGAAAGAAATGCATTTTGTTTCGAACATGAAGAAAAGTCATTTTAAGCACCCCATATTTGAACATTCCTATTATAGTTTTGGTGGGAAAGAGTTCGCAAGATACAGACATTTAATAAGAAACTTACATAAGTGAAACACAGGATGGAACCTATTATGATTGAGTTTACTCAACTTTCTATAACTGCAAACAAATGTAGTATATAATTGTTTTACTTGGCAGAATTCTGTCAAAAATGAAACGAATCAATGCAACAATCAAACAAATATTGTTCTTCAGTTCTCTCACCTCAACAAAGAAAGATTGAAATTATATTACAAACTGAGAGTCTCTTCTGGTAAATGAGATTTTTCAAAACATGCTATCCTGTTACAAGAATACTCTACTACATCCATTTAGAAAATCATTAAAGCTGCAGAAGATCAACATCTGGACTACAGCTCTCCTATTGCAGTGCTCACATCTCTGTGGTAAAGCCTTACTGCCAAACAAACAAAGGCACATATGCTTACTTTTCATACAAACTAAAGCTTGAAGTTGAAAACAGAAAGGAATTCCTGCTTCAATAGCTTTAGCAGCATTTTTAAAGCTTCACGATATGAGCTGTATGTTTTTTTTAGCGCAGTAAATTTGTTGTGTATAGTAATGTACTTCCCTCGCATTTATATCCAGCTTTCCTAGACTTACTGACTCTTAAAGTACTTTAGACTGCAAGGCTGATTTCAACTATACAGCACTATTCTATACACTTCATCTATTGCACATTCACAGCCACTTTAGAATCATCAGTTAACTCCACATGCATGTCTTTGGACTCTGGGGGGAAATCACTGGCACAGGGAGAAAATGCAGACTCCACACAGAAAGGCCCGAGCAGGGGATTGAGCCAGTAGCTGTCTTGTTGTGGGGCAACAGTACCAACAGTTGGTTTTTAGAGTTGAGTAGGTTATAGAAAGCTGAGTGTGTATTCCTATAGGATTTATTTAAAAAAACAAAAAAACAAACAAACACACACACACACAAAACTGTAGCATAAAACCCATCATTCAATTATAAGCACTAACAGCCTTATTGTTGGGACCACATTTCTAGCAAGTGGGCATAGCTAGTTACATAGTGAAAAACTGAAAAAGTCTTATGTTTTCTGAAGCAGCTTAACAATAATGTGTTTGCCTCAAGCAATAATAAAGAGAAAAGCAGAAAAGGGAGAATGAGGATAACACTGACAGCTGAAATAGATAAAGTCATAATTGGCTTACAAAAGACACCCTTGATGAACTGATTAGCAAGAAAAGACATCAGATGTAATGGGATGGCCGTCTTTGAGCCAAAACCCCAAGTGTAAGAAATCACACTGGACAGGTAATCTTAATGAAGATAAACCAGTTGCTCGGGGGTCTTAATTACTCTATGTGTAATCTTGTTGTATACCCATGCACAGTCTGCCAGTCTTTCAGTTTATACTAACAGCATTATGCTCAAGGAGAACAAGATACCATATGTGCATGTTGAAGCTGTCAACTCA
>VURO01004035.1:0-10113 GCA_015108175.1 Pelvicachromis taeniatus | reverse complement strand
AAATGGCGTCAGAAACATCCGGGTCGCGGTGAGAAGTAGCTGGTGGCGCCGGGGGGACACAAAAAGTTGGGAGTCTTTTGAATTTAGGCTCCGACCACACTGTTGGGCTTCTTTTCAGGTTTGAGCTCCTTAGCAGTAGTTGCTAAGCTACCACCACAGCTCGTGCAGCCAAATAAAAAGCTCCCAGTGCGCGCGGCAGCCGCGAATCCAGTCATATACAAGCCAGATGACAGGCCCGCAGAAAGTGTAGAGAAAACAGTTCCCATCGCTTTCCATCAATATGTCTGCTCTGTGCACAGTCACTAGAAAAGGATAACACCAGCAGGTATTTTTGAAATGCCGAGGCTGGAGAAACAGGTGTAGTCATTACATAGTCCTGTGAGATAAAGCAAATGGTATCGATCCCACTCTAAGTAAATACAGTGCCATTACTGCTGATACCGATACCAATATAAATATTTTTCACTTAGAAAAGCAGCTTATGGAGGGAGGAGCAATGTGTCATCACCTATGAGGTGAATCACCATCAGTTTGCACATTCTGAACACATTTTAATCACCATTAAATTACTGTGATTTTCACTTTCTGCAATAATTGGTTAACAAAAGAAAACACTTTATTTTCCTTTTTTGTGCAGACCTGTGATGTAAATGTACCTGTCTCTAGAGGACTTTAGTTCAACTTCTGTTGTTTAAATGCCCTGTAGGCTATAAATAAAATAGATGTCAACACAAAAACTGTGAAATTATTTATAATGCTTTTTTTTTTTTTTTTTTTAATTTCCCCCCAAATAATGTATTTAACACAATTCATTGGGCAAAATACTGAACATAGAGGATAAAAACAAAGTATTGATGCTATTGCACTATCATCAATTAAATACCAATACCAGTGTTGGTATTGATGCTTTTGCTATTTGGACCAATCTGCCCACCTCTAGTGCACCTGTTCTTCACTTGAATGACTGACATACCTAAGTTATGCCGATCTATAGACTATCCAGGGCTTATAAAAACACGTTTTTTCTTTTCCACCATTGGAGAAAATTTACAATAAACACGAGCCTTCTCTACAGAATCTAATTGGAGATGGTGGTGGTACAAGGTGGTTTCAAAATTCAGAGGAGAATGGTCGGACTGTTTTGAGCTGATAGGAAGGCAATAGTAAATAATTAAAACTACAGTAAGGGTGCAGAAGAGCGTCTTTGAACGCACAACACAACATGTCAAACTTTCAAGCAGATGGGCTCTGGCAGCAGAAGACCACACTGAGTGCCACTCCAGTCAGCTAAGGACAGAAAACTACAATTCACATGATAATTGAGGAATTGAAGATTGGAAAAACATTGCCTGGGCAGATAAATTTCTGTTGCAACATTCAGGTCGTAGGGTCAGAAATGGCATAAACAACATGAAAGCCGGGATCCATCCTGCATTGTATCAACAGTTCAAGTTGGTGTAATGGAATTGGGAATATTTTTTGAGCATTGTTTAAATGCCACAGCCTACGTGAGAATTGTTGGTGACCATGTCCATCACTTTCTCAGCAGCAGTTCCTATCGACTGACGACTGCTTCAAGCAGGATAAACTGGAAGCAGTTCAAGAAGCCGGTTTCTTGAACATGAGAATGAGTTTACTGTACTGGCCTCCACAGTCTCAGTCCAATAGAGCACTTTTGAGATGTGATCATACATCACGGATGTGCAGCTGCAGCAACTGTGTGATGCTATCATGTCAGTGTGGACCAAAAAAGCAGATGTACTACAGCATGTGACAACAATTAAAAGCTACACTTTAGCTATTAGCAGTGGTTCATGGTCAAAGTAGCCATTCATTTTGCCTGAATCCTTGAATCTCTCCCTACCTAAATATGTCCCTCCATCTATTTTCACGTTAATTTCATCTTCCTCTTCTCTTCCTCACTTCTCCACAGCTGGTGTTAGCAGCAGCTAATTTACTGTATCTATTCTGTATCCATTATTAGTTTCTTTTTATTGTTTTCTCTCAGCTTTTCAGTTCCACCGTTGCCACTTCTTCCACACAACTTTTTCTACAAGCTGCACGAGCGCACAGCAGAGGTAGGGGAAGGGCCAGTCGTGTTATGAGATTTGACGGGACAGTCCAGTGTCAGTAATAAAAAGGAACAACTGGGTTGTTCTCGGCACATCCCAAAAGTGATTCGGCCCAATGAGAAAATGCCCGGTATGCCACATTACCAGTCTAGCCATGGTGTTGTACATGAGTACAAGAACACGTAACAGGCCTTTTAGCAGTTATTAGAGATCAGAGATTATACAGTGGATAGTCTGTAAAACCAGTATTCTGTCATGTATTATTAATTTTTCCTCTGTCTTCATCAGAATCCAAATTTACTTTAGGCAGAATTCACTCAGTGTTATTTTCAGGCTCCACTGATAACTTGTTGTGCTTCATGTAAGTCTTAATGCTGTATATCAGTCTGCTAAGCTTGTGTTGTGACAGCATCACAGTTGAGTGATGCCCTGGTCCAACGATGAAAGGATTTGTGCATGCTAATTATTTAAAGTACAAGAGCTTAAATCTTTATCCCAACTTTGATCAGGAGAAGCTGGCATCTGCGGTGCAATGATGCACTGACAGCTCGTGCTCCATTCTCTAAAGAATGAACTTGCGCTCAAGAACAAACTGTGCTTTATTTCGTGACTGATCAAAGGATCACGGTGTCAGACATCACAGCCACTGTTGATATAAAATGGCAGGCGAACATATTTATAGAACAAACCATTCAAACTCTTCAAAAAGACTGTGCCGCAGTGCTGGAAATGTTACTACACTGATAAATCTCTAGGGAATACAGTTGTTGGTTGAGTTTGTTTCACAAAGCCTTGTCTCTTGTGTAACAGTAGGACAGTGCTTTACTTCGCAAATGAGTAGCAGAGCTTTACAAAGCGCTTTGTATCCTGAAAGCACCCTGAATGCAAAGAGCCATTTGGGAAACAGCAGTGTTTCTTTTCTTTACAGCTGTCTCCCAATCAGACGGCTTTTCCTGCTCTCCTCATGTCTGAGCAGAGAGGGATATCGCTGTGTTGCCAAAGACCGGTCCCTGCTGTGCTCTTACTGCTTTTGTATCGTAAAGCTTTTTCTTTTTGTTGCAGATCGTGACAAATATGTTTAATAAGCGTCATTGGTCTGCTGAAATTAGGCGTTAAAGATGAGGCCTGACTAAACGAGAGTGCAATTAAAAGTGGAACAGTTATAAAAACTGAAATACTGTAAACATGCGGGCTACACGAGAGTGAGCGTTATAAAGGAATTTGAGTTCAAATGGAGCAGATGGCCAGAAGGTAGCATCCCATATTGTTCCAATTCATAACCATTTCCCACAGTTTTTGGATTCATACAAACGCTCTTTATCTTTACTTATTCACTGCGAAATGCAAAATGTGAAACGGAAATAAAAGAGACGTTTTCAGTAATAACTAAACTGTAATAATTTACCGGTGTACTAATGTTTCTGCACAGAGGGTGCAGAGCGAGCTGAAAATGAAGGCAATTAGGTTATGGTTTGCAAATAATATGCAGATATGGCAAGGGCAACATAATTCAGCAGACCAGACTCAGCTAGCAGAAAGCTTGACCCAGCCAAGATATTTATGTGACTGTGTGTGTGTGTGTGCGTGTGTGTGTTTGTGTGTTTGTGTGGGTGGTTTTGTGAAACAGTTCTGTTCTCTGACAGATTCAGTTCACTGAAGAGAAAATGCAGCGACTGAGCGAACTGAGCTTTTGGGCCTGCATGACCAGGCTGTGTTTTTCTGTGTTCACAGGGGAGCTGACACAGGGGTTTATGCAGCAGAGCTGTGACAGCGACTGACGCTTTCAGCAGTTATCAATTAGGTGATGTACGACCCCAGATTCATACTAATATTCTCAATGTCTGACTCTTGAGCCACATAACTCAATAAGGCAGTTCTTTGTATTTTTAATCATCATTTATTTGAAGAGTAAAACATTTAAATGTTTATTTATTACACAGATTAAATTATAAAATTATTTATTTTCCTTTTTTTCCTACAGGGTGCTAACTAAAACACGGCCATGCCTCCCCCATCTGACATTGTGAAGGTGGCTATTGAATGGCCTGGTGCCAATGCTCAGCTAATAGAGATGGACCAGGTATGCATGAGTACGGCAGATGAAATAAACCCTCACAATGCCTCTAAGAACTTAACTTCCTCTAGCTGTTACAGTGAATTATTCAATTCAGTTCACTTTTATTTATGTAGTGCCACAACAACAAGTCGCCTCCAGGCGCTTTATGTTATGTAATGTAAAAGCCCTACAGTAACAGAGAGAGAATCCCAACAATCAGATGACTCTCTATGAGAAAGCACTTGGTGACAGTGGGAAGGAAAAACTCCTTTTTAACAGGAAGAAACTTCCAGCAGGACTGCGCTCAACGGAGGGGCAGCCATGTGTCGTGACTGGTTGGGAGGTGAGGGCAGGAAGACAGGACAAAAGACACTGTTGGAAGAGAGCCAGAGATTTATAATAACTAATGATTAAATGCAGAGAGGTGTATAAACACACGCTGACTGTAAAAACTCGGGTGAACAAGAAGCAAAGTGCAGGGGATTATGTGTAGCTTTAATGTGTAAGTTTCAAGTATGCAAAATATGAAAGTACCTGTAACTGGCAGATTTGATAGATTAGGTTTAGCTTCAAGAAAGCTGTGATCTTAAAAAAAAAAAAAAGTACCATGTGAGGAGTGACGATTCAGGATTCCTTTAAGTCTTTTAATGTTGAATTTTCCAAGTCTGTAATGTTTTTCTTTCCCCTCTTTGCAGAAAAGACCTTTGTCCTCAATAATTCGGGAAGTATGTGATGGGTAAGTATTACTCCTGTACGTTTTAATCGTTTCCAAAGGTACGTTCTGTAAGATTACTTAAAGTATTTGAGCTTTATTTATTTTCTAAAGTGTTAACTATAATGAACTTGACTTTGGTGATTAGTAGAATGTAATTATAATACTGAAAGATTTAGTACAGAAAGCTCAATCAAATTGTAAATCTAAGGAGCACACCTACTCACCTCTTTCTAACCCCTATTGTTGTGTTTGGACTTGATATTTTTTTGCACCTTAGTGATGGCTATTGCAGATTTGATCCCAGCCATCCACCTTTTAGCCTGGCTCCATCTACCCACCGCCTTCCTTTACCATCTGAAACCCAAAATTCTTTGCACTTTATTGTTAACACCCACTAAGTGATTCTCCTCCACAGCCTCTGAGTTTGCTGCTCGTGTAAATACAACTGCTGAAGGCAACAATCTGACTTTGAGCAACCTTTTGTTCATGCATACCAGAGTATGGTGCATTGCATTACATTTCTACAGTGTGTTCTACTAATTTTCTTCTTTCTTTTTTTTCCTAGTATCTACAACTCACAGTGAATAGTAATTCTTTAGCAAACATTTTCTCTCTGCTTTTTTCTCCAGCTGGTCTTTGTCTGGCTCAGAGCAGTTTGCCCTGCGTTATGCTGATGGTCCTCAGCTTTATATCACTGAGCAGGTGAGATTCATTGTTTTCCTCCCAACCTTGAGACGAGGACTTCATGAATCGATACTGAACTCTGTTGTAATCCTTTCAGAGTCGTGGCGACATCAAGAACGGGACCATTCTTCGATTAGCAATTTCTCCTGTAAGTGAAAACTGTGGCTTTGATTTGAAATTGATTTGAACGTGCCATAGCAATACATTTACTGGCGAACAGTGTATGTAAAATAAATTTAAAAAACATAGTAAATGTTTATGTTTTGCATGTTTTATAAGATGCACTCACTAGACCCTTTGTTATATACCTAATTGTTGACAATAATAGTCATTACCACAAATATCAAATCAGCCAATCACGTGGCGGCAACTCTGTGCATGTAGACATGGTGAAGATTACCTAAAATCTCTCCATATATGTTTACAGTAAATTCAGTGACCTGGACGCGGTAATGAAGGTATCACGACAGTGGTTGATCGCGTTTGTCTCTGATAGGCTCGTGCTGCTCGCCAGCTCCTGGAGAGGATCCAGTCTCATGGCATCGATGCTCGCCTCGAGGCTCTGAAGGAGCTCGCCAAACTCTCCGCAGACCCAACCTTTGCTGCAGAGTTCATCAATATGGAAGGCATTGGGACGCTGGCTCGTCTTGTGGAGAGCGGCACTCAGTGAGTTTTTTTTTTACCCCTCAGCAGTAAAAGTCTGACGGGGTCTTGTTGTCAACCGTCAGGTGGGCAGGAGGCGTGGACACCTACGTTTGTGAATGCGATAACTGGAGAACGAGGCGATGTCGGATTTTCAAATTGATACCACAGGTGTATCTTCTAGGAAGCTGAGGGGTAATGTTTTAGTTTTTTACAGCTGAGAGAGCTGAGCGATGACCGTGTGTTGTATCTTTGTTGAATTTGCAAAGCTTTGCATTGCTTAATTGCAGCGCTGTAAACTGCTAAGGCTATTAGCAATTTTTAAAGAACGTCAGTTTCCTTTACCCTTGATGCTTCCTTCCAAATCCACTACTTGCATTTTTAAGCTCATTTCAGATTCATTTAGTGATTTTATTATGTTCCAGTTGAATTACTTGTGGAGGTCAAATAAATCCACTTAATCAAAAAGATAAGTTTTGACTTTTTAAAGTCAGCCCTCGTATCTGGGTTTCTGTAAAGTTAAACTAATTGTTAACGTGTGATCTGAAAGGCCTCACTGTCCTTCACTCCCTCCAGCTTTGGTGAAATGTTGGCCTTCACTCTCACTGCCTTCCTGGAACTAATGGATCATGGCATTGTGTCCTGGGACCTTATCTCGCTTTCCTTCATCAAGCAGGTACTTCTTCCAACAAAAGAACAATTCATAGGACATATTTTTCATTTCAGTGAAACACCCCAGTACAGCTTTCCACTTTAAGATAACAAAACAAAACTTCAAGGTCTGTCGTTTTTATGCCTTTTTATCCTTCCACTTTTCTTTAATCGCACTTTTATTTGACCTCTTTTTCTACACAAATGCCGGAAATGTGTGGGTACTGTTGCTGAGCAACTACTCACATAATTTGGAGCTCTTTCTGTGTTTATGTAAATAGTTTTCTCTGGAAAACTTCATCCTAGCCTTGGCAGTCACTTGGGAGAATTTTGCAGAACTCTTGATTTAGTTTTCTTTGTGCTGGAAAAAATATTCGACTCGATTTTTGTCGAAACGAACCAAATAAACCAAGAAATGAAACAAAGACACAAAATTTGTTTCTCTGTGTTAACCGGTCTTCTCTGTGCTCACTTAGATTGCGGGCTACGTCAACCAGCCGATGGTAGACGTGTCCATCCTGCAGCGCTCCCTGGCCATCCTCGAGAGCATGGTTCTGAACAGCCATAGCCTCTACCATCGGGTGGCACAGGAGATCACCGTGGGACAGCTCATCGGGCACTTGCAAGTGTGAGCACACACACACGCACAGGGGCTTCCAGCACTCTGAAATGGGGGGGAAAATGGAGGGTAGAGAAAAAGTTGCAGTGAATTTTGACTGTGTTTATGTGGATGGGTGCACAGATGATAACAATCAAACAGCAATGCTGTTATAAGATTTTTGTTGTTGCTGAGAACGCCCATGGAAAGACCAAAACCAACAACATGTTAGCTGAACAGCAATACTTTACTACCTCCTCCTCCTGCTTTTAGCTCTTAGTGCAGTTCCACTGCTTTCTACTGAGTCTCATCTTATCTATCTTATCAAAACTCAAAGAACTCCTAACCAAGAACCTGACTGGTGGTGATGGAAACTACTTTTACTGCATGTATGAGGCCGTTAGCTTCATTATAATCAGAAGAAGGAGTGCAAGGTGTGAATGTTAGGGGTGACTTTAAATAATTAATCTGCACTAGTTGCTCAAGTGCACAAGTGTTTAAACATAAGGCCCGGGGGCCAGAATTGTCTCGATGCAGACTCTCAGCCCATTGGACGGGGCCTTTCAATAAGGAACAAGTGAATGAGAGCATAAATTTTCATGTGTTTTACAGCTTTCCTACTGAAAGCTGCTACATGGCCATTATTACATTTCTCACAATTTAACCCCAAAGATTTCTATATCTCAGAGATTAAATGTGTAGATAAACTTTTTAATGCTGACAGAATGGGGATTTTCACTGTTCTGGCCCATTTAAGATCAAAGTGGGCTGTATGTGGCTCATTTTACATCGTAAAATGAGTTTGACGTGCCTGCTCTGGTGAGTTTTCACAGCAGCACGACTGCATATGAGTCACTCGCAAAATAAAATAAAATGTCCGTGCTAGTTATAACGATGAAAGATTTTATGTTATGAAGAAAAGTGGATGAAAATGAATCTTCTTTGTTTGGATACTCCCTTTAGGGGGTGCATCATCTGCCTCTGTCTCACCCCTGTCCCACCCTCCTCTCTCACACCAACACTCTGCATGTCGTCCTTCACTACATCCATGAATCTTCTCTGTGCTCTTCCTCTTTTCCTCCTGCCTGGCAATTCCTTTGTCCAGTATATCCATTATCTCCTCTGCACGTGTCCAAATCATATATACCGCCTCGAAAAATTGAGAAGAAAAAAAAAAAATCACTATTAATATTAGGTATAAGATCAAAAAGCATTTTGTTACAATAAACTCAAAGTTGGTTTTGGTCTTTTTATTGGAGTGAAGCCAAAGTTTAGAAAAATGTCGCATAGCTAAACTAAAGACTGGTGCAAAGAAGACAAAGACGTACCCATCCCAGTTGTTTGTTTTGATGGCCATTAAAATAGTTTTTTTTAATGCTGTTAGCCTGTAGTTTTGTTCCTGAGTGGAGATTCGCAGAGCACGCTGCTTCTAACTGGTTGTTACGCTGCTGGATATTCTTTCAGGTCAAACCAGGAGATCCAGACGTACGCCATCGCTCTCATCAATGCTCTCTTCCTGAAGGCACCGGAGGACAGACGGCAGGTCGGTACACTGCACTAACAGCACAGAGACAAGGACTGACCTAATAAACCCAACTGAAATACTAATATTAAATCTCCATATTTCATTCTAAAGAAATCCACTCGTACATAATAGACATTTATTCATAACATTTGCGGTGTGAGAGAGCTGCAGACAGTGGCTCGCCGTGGTTTCTCATGTGCGCACTAGTAGGCCAATTAAAGCTAATCTCACGAACAGACGTCTGTCTGCCAGCTGTCACGCTGTGGATTCAGCCATCGCTGCAATGACACACTCACTCCAGATACTTTCCTTTGAGGTTTGTACATTTGTTTTGCTGCAGTTTTTTTCAGAGTAGCTCAGTGGAGGCTAGTGAGTGATGGTTGTTTGCGTCTTTTAGAAAAAGAAGCCGGAAAACAGAAAGCAGTGAGTTTTAAGAAATGCAGCTTCTTTCCATTAAAGGACTGTACTCGATGTTATTCATGTGTAATATATCACATCACATTACATTTCTATTTCTATTTTCAGTTTGTTAAGTCGATTCAAGGAGAATCGGAACAAAAATAAACTGAATCTGGAATCTTTTCGTTGTGCAGATAAATGTACAAATACCAAAGGTGGACGTGTTTCTGTTCCATCTGTCACCGCCGTCCGTCCTCTCTCTGCTGACTCCAGCATGCTTCAGAGTTTAACCTTGTTTAATACACCTTACATGTGTGCACGTGTGCTTTTCTAAATTGTTGTTCTCCATGTAAACTTTGATTTGCAGTTTAGGTCAGAAGTTGTGTTGTATCGTAACATAGAAAACACAACACTTCATTGAAATAATGTCTTATAATAAATGGACTAGTACTTACAGTATATAGCGCTTTTCAACTCTGTTCGAGCCCTCAACACACTTTCTACCCACAGGCCTCATTCACGCATTCACACACACGCATTCATGGTTTGAACCTAACAGTCACACTCAAACGTAGTTAGATTTATCGAGGGCAATTTGGGGTTCAGTACGTTGCCCAAGGATACTTTGACATGCATAGTAGAGGAGCTGGGTCATCGCACCAGTTAGTTAAACAACTTGCTTTACTTCCTGAGTCACAACTCTCAATTAAATTTAATTAACTAAGTCAAATAATTTAGATAAAACTAAAAAAATATCATTACTTGTTGCTG
>VURO01004030.1:15289-27263 GCA_015108175.1 Pelvicachromis taeniatus | reverse complement strand
AAATTAAAAAAATATAATAAAAAAAACAAAATAAAAAAAAAATATTTACAGCAGTAAAAAAAAAATTAAAAAAAAATTGGGATAGTACAGACTGTATCAGACATGCATGCACTCATTAAACTTTTTTGTAAAGTAGATTACGGAGTGGGTTTTTCTTTTGGTCTCCTGATTTGAAGGAGGAGAAATGTGTGCACATGGTGTCATGTGACATAGAAATATGTAGAAAACTCTTTATTAAAGCAGAAGAGAGAGCAAACAAACAGCTGACCGCTGTATCATAACTATGACATGAACACCTGCATTTAATGTCACATCCCTTTACAGTAAAAAAAAGTGTGTGTATATAATAACTTCAAACTCTGTTCAGTTCCACGAGTCTAGACGAGGTCTTCATCAGTCCATTCCTGGAATAAAACAAGTGTAGATTTAGAAAGAATTGTACAAAAAAAGCGTTAAACTGAGAACAATGCTGGACTGCCTTACCTCTTCTATCAACCGTGGTTCTTTTGCTACGTGGCCATCTTCTTCATATCCTCGCTTTCGTTTGCTGCAGTGGAAAATAAAAAACAATTTTTAGCAAGTAAGTGTAAAACTAGTTTTGCAAACACTGCAAATCACCAGTCTTGTTTTGCGAAAAAGAACAGTCTCACGTCTTAACTGGAACTTGTCAACTCTGTCGTCGACTCATTTCGCTAGTGTTGAGACCTCTAGCATGTAGTGCACCTCCATAATCACTATTAGTTGCATTTTGTGTTTCTCTTCATTATTTTAGTTTCTGTGACTTCATTTAGACTCTCTTCACACCATGTTTGCAAGCGTCACACACACACACGCCTGGCGAGGCCATCTATCTGGAACCTTTTAATGCACAGCAAACAAAGTCCATTTTACAAACATGTTCGCTTTATCTTACAGGACAGAGTGCACCATCATGTCACTCGCTGCTGCCATCCAGGTAATGTGAGTTTTCGTAAGATTTTTCACCTGTGAATCAAAAGTGTGGCGGTCGGGCCACACAGCCAGCCAAAGCGAAGCCTCATCATCCCGTGAGGTGTAGAACCGAAGACCGGAGCGAGTTTATACTTTCCAAGCATGTGGCCTAGATTCCTGGTGGTATAAATGCAATATGGCTGTTCTCCATGGGAAACCCACTTGCTGCGTTTCTGAATGCTGTCCTTCCAAAGCCCTACTCGAAATGCTTCAAAAGATGATGCCCTGTTTAAAGACGGGCAAAAGGCCTCAAAGATTTCTGTGAAGATCAGAGAGACTTAACTGCAGATATATTTTTATTTTTTTTAATCTTTGCTATTCCTGCCACTCCCTCAGAAAACCTGAGCAGTTACAGTTGGTGACTGACATAGAACCAGACAAATAGGGGGGTTACTGGGAAAGCACCCTGATGGGCCAACTTCTGTCTCACGATGACACACGAGAAAGGAAATCCAAAGCATTGAAGTAGCGTTTTTTTGTTTGTTTTTGTTTTCTGCCATCATCAGGGAATTCAAACATAGGACCTCTTGCCAAGACAACACGAGCCTTAACGCCCTTTCTACTCACAGTCCTCTCACCCACGTCGCCTGATTTTTACAATAAGCTCTTCCTTTAAACTACTGACGACTTCAGTCGCCTGCGTGTGAACTTCGATGCAGCACGGGAGTCACTTGTTACTTTTTTTTTTTTTTTTTAAATATGCTGCTTTGTTTGTTGATGTTATATACTTAGGCTTGTATAGAAGAATTGTGTTTGTGTACGATTACAATTGAAAGGTAGTCATAGGAGTTTGTAGGAGATACCTGTAACCCATCCTGTGCATGTGTTAATCCTGACGGATCCCGTTATTGTGTGTGGGCCTACATATATGCTGCTCTAACAACGATCACCGGAACTCCCCTTTATGCCTTTTTGGATGTAAGAAAGAAAGAAAAAAAAAAAAAAGCTTTCACGCGTTGCAGGATCTCTCTCTCTCGCTTCTCCCTCCACCGACAGGTGGCGTTTGAGTACACCTGTGCACCGACTGTTTTTTGGAATTTTTTTGTTTTTATATGTATAGAGCCACCCGGAGAAGTCATGCCATGTGCAGATTTACCAACTTCAACGTCATAACGGTTGGCCCCGTGTGCCTCGTCGTGATTCGAGCAGCTGCAACAGTCTGAATCTGTGCCTGTCATAGCCCAAACGTTTACCACACTGTTTACTGTAGTTGCACTTAAAGTTCCACGGACCTCACCGAGTGTTAGCGGACATCTGGTGACAGATCAGTGACACAATGTCTCCTAACGTCGCCCAGAACTAAAAGACAAACAAAAAAAACCTCTCCTCGTCGGCTATACCAATATCAGCTGTGCTACATGGTATAGATGATGTAGGCAGAAATGTGGCGTGCTGTTGTACTTTCTGTATTTCATACAGCTGATGATGATGTGTTCCTTTTTATTTTTCTACCTGATTACTGAACCTTGAACCTTTTGCATCTTAGATACGACAACCTGGCTAAAATAAAACAATATATACCTGGACTTAGTTGCTTGTTTGTGTGTGGTGCCAGAGAGCTATGTGACAGTTTTACAGTGACAGTAAAGGTAGAAGAATTCTTTTTCTTTCTACATACATATGTGCACACTTATCAGCTTCATATATTCTGACTTTAATATCGCAATGTTTAACTGTTGGAAAGTATCACAAAAAACAAAACACTGGGAGTTAATGTCGTCTCCTTACTTGCTTGAACTTGCGAATTCAGCATGAATCCTCTCCAGCCTCTGTTTGGAAATATTCACCTCCTCTAGTTTAGGAGACTCGTATTTCTTCAGGACAGTTTTCATTCCTGAATTAACAGAAAGCAGCAAGTTTGAAAGCACATTCTTCGCCAAGGCCAGTGCTGCGTTTTATAGCTTTAAGGCACGTGAATTGGATTGGCATTTAAAATGTATTCAGTTCTTCCTTTACTTGTGCAATTCAGCATAATAGTTTCTGTATGTTGCAGTCAATTGGACAGAACTGCAAGAGAAAACTTGCTCTGGAGAAACCAAAACAGCTCAACATCACCATCTTGTGGTGTCAAATTGAAGGTGCGTCATACTCACGTCTCATGGAGTCGTACATCTTTGAGAGCGTCTCCTTGTCCTCTTTCAGCCCTAAGCACTCAGTCAGGTAACTGGTCATGAGACATAATACAAAAAGGACTGGTTTTGATAAACATACAGAGAGACAACCTTCTTAAGAGAAATGACTTTTTTTTTCCTCATTCAATTGTTGCTTTTGTAATTGTACATTGTAATGCATTTACTGTACATATTAATTAACTAAGCCAGCCATCTCTCTGGACTTTAGAATTTCACATTTTATGCATAAACGTTATCTAACGTTTACCCCCCCTAAAAAAAAAAAAAAAAAAAGGAAAAGCAGCAAAGACTATTAGATTTATTATTAACAGACAAAATATTTCAAATCTGTGTTTGAAATTCAAACTGACCACTGTCACCTGGTTATTGATTTGAGAACTTTATGTACTACCTCTCCATGTTAAGACCGGCTCTCGAGGCGCTGTTCAGAATAGCCGTCAGAGCGATCTGGGAGGGAGAGAAAAGCAGTCCTGCATCTGTCATGGCTGCCTGTGTCAGAAAGTCATCAGCACTCTTCCTTAGTGACTCTGGGCTTTCCAGTGTAGGGTATCGGGTCTGGAAAAAGGAACAAGTTGAAATGAAAACTTAAGTAAGCGAGATTAAGGCAGCAGTAGTTTCCTCTTCAAAGCTAGAGCCTGAAGCAGCCATGGGACCACACCCACCTTGAGGTCGATGAGCAGACCCTCCATGGGTCTGTAGGGGTTGTGAACCACCAAATGAAAGTTGAGCTGCTGGATTAGCAGTAGCTCATACTCTAGGATCTGCTCCAGAACCCTTTCTTGTCCTGCTGGGGTCTCCTGCACAAGATTGCCCACAAACTGGGTGCTGGACACATTGAATTCATCTACTTTGCAGGCCAGGTATGTACACGTCAGCCTGAAACAAGTAACAGGTTGCTTAGAACAAGGCTGAAAAACCCGAATGCTACAACTAACTCATCTGACATCAAATTAATTCATAATAAGAGACCAACATGACGCACACGGAGTTACACTACAGGCTTCACATCACTTTGATCATTTTAATAAAACAGTTCAAAGTTTGCCTGTGAGGTCAACAAACTGTTGAATTTCTCATACACAGCAGGAGATTTATGCTTCTGTGTAAATCTACACTGTAGGGACGTTGCCAATAAAAACCCCTCTGAAACCCTACAACGTAACCTAGGCAGTAACCTGACATCCACCTCTCTGCAAAGGTAATTTTACGTTGTATTGACGCAGCAACTGTTGTGATTGGCCCTCTCAGCACTGTCGATTCCTCCTGTGCATTAGCAGGCTACTTTGTTTTTTTTTTTACCTCAGTGTTTGGATTTTTTTAGAGAGAAAGGAAAACAAAACAAAACGATTAAAGCCTCAATATAAGGACTCAAAGATGTCAACAAATTGCTAGAGGGAAACTGCCAAACCTATCAGAAACTATCCTCAACAACCATTTCCTTTAATTTGTCACCTGTCTGTATCCCTCAGTGGACCCGGTTTCTTTTCCCCACCCCCAACAATGCTGCTGGTTTTCCTCTCACTGACCAGCAGTACTCACATGATAATCCTGGGGTGGTACTCCATGATGGAGTTGCTCAGGTAAAATCTCCTGAAGTACATGAGGGCTGTACCCTGCAAAACGAGAGAAAGGCACGTGATTCACAGATGTTCTCGAGGTCACATGGCTCTGTTCAAAGAAACCACATACATACCACCACAGACTTGGGCATTGTGGGCTTAAAAGCATTGCAGAAATCCAGCAACCTCCTCTCATAGTGCCTAAATAAGACGTCTTCCTCATGACGCTGCAAGAACATGGACTCACTCACCCCGGGCTTGTTCAGAAAGGAGAGAGTGCAGGTAACTGTCACACGGACGTTCATGTACTACATCTTTGGTTCAAATATGCTTAATCGCAGTTTACCTTCCCACTTTCTAGCGCCTTGTTGCGGAATTTATGATTGGCCTTGCACCTCATATGCTCGATTTCATCTTCACTTTTAAAAATCCAGTATTTCTTCTGGGAGCTGTTGTGAAACATGTCGCCTGCTGTGGGAACACCGCACCACAAAACGGCCCGATAACTGGGACACACCGGAAAAAAAAAAAAAAAAAGAGTCAACGTTAGCCTGCCGCCCAAACTTTGATAAATCGAAAATAAAATAACTTACAGTTGTTGAGTGCAATTAAACGTCAATCCATCCGCGACACCGATGCAAAAATAATTCTAATATGTACAAATGAGCCCGTTTAATGCCTCATGAAGTCCAAAACTGACGTCTTAACAAGCGGACTCCAGCAATAACAAATCCCACGCGCGTCGCCGTTGGATTACGTCGACCTCGTCGGTTATTGATGACGCACGTAAGCGCGCGCGCGCGCACACACACACAAACACATAACGTTTGTCTAAAACGTTTGTGAACTGTGGACTGAACTCAAAACTCACCTTTTTAAAACTGCTTTTGATTAATTTTTGCCTGCTTTATATTGTTTGTTTTACCTTTTATTGTTTGTTATCTTATGTGCAGCACTTTGTGACTCTGTCTAGAAAGATGCTATATAAATAAAATTGTATTTATTTATAGTTTTAGACGGAAATGCCGCTCGAAATGCGCTGAATGGATTTAATTTATATCTAACCGGGGTAGTTTTGGTCCCCTGAGGCAACGGCGTCCCTAATGAATGGGTGTGTCAGCTGACACAATTTTGACACAAGTAAACACACACACACACACACATTGAAAACGCCCCCCAAAAAACAAGAGATTGGAAAGAAAAGGACTAAACTTCTTTGTTTCGTCAAGATGTTTCACCTCTCATCCAAGAGACTTCTTCGGGTCATATCCCGCCTTTGCACGGTCACGTGTGATAGGCCGGTTAGCCATAGCTGCCACTTTTGAAACCGTCTGCAGCAATGAAGAGGTGTCTGACCTTATGTGTCCTCTACACTCAAAACGGCTTAGCACACGCTAAATAACCCAAAATAAATAAGCAAGCAAACCCTGAATAAAGGCCCACATTAACGGCAGCTCTGCCTCCTTTCCCCACCTCGTCTTTAAATGAGCCAGGACTACATAAAGTTTACACTACTGAAGCTGGTTTGTGACTATATGTTAGTTAATTTCAAGGATTTGGATAATTTTTTTTAGTAGAGGGGGGAGGGGGGATGAGCAACAGAAACGAAATCACACGGTATGTTTAGACAGAGCCACTCAACCCCCCACCCGTGTTTCCGCACGCCCTCATTTGCATAAACATGAGTAATTTATGAATAATAAATGCCCTTGCATTCAGCGGGAGCCGTTAATTTGCATATCACCACAGCTACAGTTTTATTTCCTTAGTGCGGCGTTATCATGAAGCCCTTCGAGCCTGCATAAAACCAGGCTAAAAGAAATGACGCTTTAACAGGTATGTGCGCACTCGGGACTATTTTATATAATCTTAACCTTTTTCTCTACAGGAGCTTTCCGTGTGAACGCTCGCGTCTGAGCTAGGCTGTGATAGGCTTGTGCACAAGGCTACGCCGGGCTTCTACACTAGCCATCGCTCGGTCTTGCCCTGTAAATTGCATAAACATGAAGTGCCGATGCATTATTGATGAGACCATTGCAACGTTTACTATATGTGCGCATATGTGTGCGTGCGCGGGACTGACTGTGCATGTACGCTTGTGTTGTCAGCCTAACACCTCTCCCTCTGCTATTTCGCATCATTCTGCAGTGTGATGACTTATTTTTATCTTTATGTGTGTTGGACTATGTTGAAGCTTTTGTTTGTTTGTTGTTGTTGTTTTTACATTTCTTGTGTTTAATTTGTCATATAGAGAGATTGATAGATAGCTGTTTTTATTTCTGTTTTGAGACTTCATCACTTCATCCTGTGCCTTCACTATTACAAAAGAAATGCTGGCTTGATGGTGAGGCAGCAATCTGCCTCCCTGTGAGTATGTATGTTCATGTGATGGGTGGTTTGAAGGGAGAGACGCCACAGTTTTAGGTCAGACACGTGTGTGTGTGTGTGTGTCACTGTGAGTAAAGGTTGCTCCTATGCAATCTGACAGGCAGTGTTTTATGGGAAATCAAACTTGGGTGATTTTGTGGCATTGCCAGATCAACTGAATGATCTTTGAGCCTCCCTGATCGAGTTAGTCTCATCCTCCCAGAGTCGAGCCCACACTCCTGCCTGTTATATTTCAGCCGCATATGAAAACCTTTTCAGGCGTGCTGAAATGATTGCAATTCACGGACACAAAGTCAGCTAAAATTCAGCCGCCGACGCCGTGTGAACCGTCACCTCGGCTGTACGCAGCTTTGTAAACTATTCATGGCGGTGATAATGCTGAGGAGGGAGGCGAGGAGAAGCTGGAGGAGGATAATCCCCACCCCGTGGCCCACCTTCCTCATCTCATCTATGAAGTTACTTTCTAGCACGAGAGGAAATAATCTGGATATAACCTTGACAATGATGCAGATGATTTACCAGAATGAGCTTGCCTAATCCATTTTTTTCCCACCCTTGCCCCGATATTCCTCGTGTTTGCTGCAGCTTTCAATCCGTTTCAGCTTCACACGCCAACAATTAAAACCCGATTGCGACTCTCCGCATGTGCATATTAATTTTCTACTCTTCATCCTGCAGCATCCAAAGACACCCCCACCCCTCCCCATCCAAATTGGTACCCAGGTTGCTATGGCAACCATAAGTGGCAGTGCTGATGTCAGAAACTCTTCCAAGGACAGTCATGCAGGCACTGGGTCAGGTGATATGCAACGCTGCTGGGCATCCAGGAACAAAATGGCGGCCACCCCCCACCACCACCACCACCTCATTTTTCATTTTTTTTTCTTCTCTTTTTTTTAACCACATGTGAGACTCTCTTTGAGCCTAAACAAAAGCGAGGAGTGCACCTGTGCTTCTCTCTCTCTCTCTCTCTCTTTTGTTTTGAAATGTGTGATATGGATGATGTGGGATATTCTCTGTGTGATTGGTGTGAGCGAAAGGCATCACAGAGCTGAGCCGTCTGAGCCCCTCCGAGATCGGCTGCCTGTCTGAAGAATTTAGAAATCTGTCTGGCTATTTAAGCGCATTCACATCTGTGTGTCCCTTTGTGTTTGAATGTGTCCGTACACTGGTTTTCTCAGGTTGGCATTAAGCAGTCAAAGGTTTTTTTTTTTTCTCCCCCTCCCCCTCCCCTTCAGACACTCAGCGCTCCCCCACTGCCTCTTTCTCTTCTCTGTCTCTAATTGAGCTTTGTGTCTACCTCCATCTCCATTCAAATCCAGACTCATTTGCATACTGCCGCTGCGTGCTGGACAGCTCCCCAGCTGTACTGTACAGAACTAAATGAGGAACACAGACCCACTTTGCGTGACGTGAATACTAAGCAGGCGTGATAGTCATTTTCCTGTTTCCTGAAAATACAGCTACCTGAGAGATCAGGGGTAAATAGGAAGGAGTGCGGTTGTATCAAATCAGTTGCATTCAGAGACAGACGGGCATTACCAGACTGGGAAGGGGATGCTGATATAAAGGCAGAATTAATTTTTTTCTTAAATGAAACGAGGCACTGCAAAAAGCATCATATCCTCTAAATTGACTTGAAAGTTGCCAGACATGTTGTGATGTAGGCTACGAAGAAATCTGTTGATAACAGACAGTTTTACATTTACAGCTCAAGCGTTTTGGTGCTCCAGTTTCAACCTGACACCATTTATATTGTATTTAAATTTAAATCATGGAAAGTCTGTAGGAAAACAGGATTCACCCACTTTTTTCTTTTTCTTTTGCCACTTACGTGACAATTTGGCCTCCTATTGGCATGTTTAATTTGTACCCTACTGCCCTTTGGCTTTACTCTCACGTCACTCCTGTTGAGGCCCGATTTTAAGGTCCCTTGCATTTTAGCAGAGGCAGCTGCTCAGCATTGAGGAATTTTTAGGGACATTTTGCTTGAGTGCACAGAGACACGTAATTATGCTGTATTTTTGATGCACTCCAGTCACATTTAACAGAATGTTAAGCACGCCCATAATGGGAAGCTTAAAACCCCCCCAAGGCCAATTTTCATTTCGAGCATACTGGTAGAGATTTGTGACATTTCAACTCATTTCAGTATTCAATCAAAGACATAGCTCTAGGGAGAGCACAACTAGCATGCTCTTTACGGTAAATCCAACTGTCCTTGGCTTTCCTATGCAGCCGCTTCCTCCATAGTCACACCTTTGAGAATTGGAGCAAATTAAATGACCCATTTTAGATTTACCTTGAAGACAAACGGTGTGAAAATGTTTCAGGTTTTTCTTTTCTTTGTTTCTTCAGTGAGTTTGCATATAACGGCTTTATTTAGAAAACAAAATCAAACGTGCTCATTTTTAAATGTCTGCCAGTGTTTAAATCACCAGGGAATGAAAAGCATGTTGTGCTCCATCCTTCTGAGCACCTTGAGCTTTGAGGGGAATGTAGAGGAGGACAGACAGAGTGATGTTAAGGTGCAGTCATTCTGGTGAAAATCCAATCCCTTACTGTACAATGCTCCAACAAGTCCTCCAAATGACCCTTTATATCAGTGTACAATGTCCTCACCTCTCCAAATAGCCGGGCCATTTGAGTGAAATGCTGGACAGGTAGAATATTGTGTGACAATCTCTGGGCACTGTTCTCTGTGCCCTACTCTATTTGAACATAAAAAAATATAATATTAGGGTATAATTTGGAATGTTATTATTACTTGATTTTTGTTATTTTAAAAAAACATATTATCGCTTCTATAATTTCTTCAATTTTTTGGGTAATAATTGCAAAGAAACTAAATTAATCCCCAGTGTCTGAAGAAATAGATCAGTACGTTCTGGTCATTGCTTTCATAATTATTGTGAAATTTAAGAAAAATAAAGTATTTTTCGTTCATTCTAAATTTTCTACTTTAAAAAATCAACCCTTTTCTTCGATAGCCACATTTTTAATGGGTTTGTACCATCACAAAAGCGTTGTGCACGTGTGTGTGTGTGTGTGTGTGTGTGTACGCGTACATGAGGGCTGTACATCAGTGTGAATTAGCTTTCAGAGGGGGGTTATGCATCTTAATCTAATTAAGAACGAGGTGCCTGAATATAGATGAAGAATTATGAGCTTCAAATTGGGGGAGGGGGAGCTGCGTTTGATCAAGTCAAGTTGCCCAGCAACCAAAACCATTTATTTCAGACAAAAAAAAAGAAAGAAAAAAAAGCCCTCTAAGATTTAATAATCGGGTTGTCTGCATTAAAATGCAAAGGACGTTGGCAGACTGCACCTGAAGGACGGCAAAAATTAGTCAGGGTAAATTCTCAACTTACAGGTGAATTGCTGACCTTCTGCAGTGAGGGCCTGTCAAAATAAACCCCTAAACCCTGCAAATCAGCCTAAATAAGCTTTCAGATGCAGCTTGTAAAATGGAAGTGAATAAAGCCGAAGTGCATTTGCATACACTGTGTTTTTCATCCCTCAATTTGAGCATGCTCTAGCGTGTTTAAACACAGTCATTATTAATTAAACTCAGTGTTGATTTGTACCGAATTTTGCACTCAGATTTACTTGTTTAAATGAGCCACTTTAAAATGAAACTCAGTTTAATTACAGACAGATAAAATAAAAAACAAAGAGTCTGTTGTGTAAAAACTACACCTATTTTGGTACGATGATCATGAAGAAAATACAATATTTAAAATAAAGAGTTTTTTGTGTATTATTTTTGTGAAATAATCATAATCTTTTTTTTTTTCATTTCTTAGAAAAAAAATCCATATATTTAACAAACATTAACTAAGAGAAGTACTCGTTTTGGCTCCTCTAATCGAGATGAGAAAGCTGAGCATTGAAGTGCTCCTGCTGTAATCTCTGGCTCCCTCCCCTCTTTTGTTTTCCTAATTGCCACCACCCTTTTTTTTGTTAGAGGGCATTCTTATAAGTGCATCAATCTGAGCTGGAGAGGACTGAAGGCTTCCTGTGGACTTCCTGTGGACTTCGACAAAAAGCCCTGTCAGGTAGATCAGCCATTAGTCACCAGTCTACATTGTCTCTGACAAATCTGACGTTTAAAGTACACGCATAATTCCAAAGCACTCTCTGTGCAGAACAAATTGCAAACGTTTTATTCCGGAAACATCATAAATGTTGCTCGGAACTTCTACAGAAAGCATATTGATGGAAAAATAATTATTTAGAGCTTTACCCAGTTAAATTTGATTACAACAAACAAATAGTAATTGACATTATAGCATTTGTTTTTAAGTTAAAGGTATTTACTGCCATTTTTATCATTTAGTTCTGCTATGATTTAAATTGTAATTTAAATAAGACTTTTTGGTATTTCCTCCTGTGATATAAAGTCACCTTCATTTTTGATCCGGACATGCAACAACAACAACAACAATAATAATACTAATAACAACAACAACAACAACAAAAATAATAATAATAATAATAATAGTGAATTATAATTACATTTTGGAAAATATATTTATAGATACCCATCCCTTGTCTTTTTAACTGTTTGTCTGAACAGGATTGTAACTGTACATATTCCTACGACTTCAGTGTAATGTGTAGTAAACAGTGCCACACCACCCTGATTAAATAATGCCCTCTTGTGGTCTTTGTATGAGGACTACTGAGGGGAAGTAAAATTAGAAATTAATATAATCAGCACTAGAAATAATACGCTTTTATGCGTTTGTTCATTTGCCTTCATTTCCACACACACCGAGTACTTGCATCACATTTCCACTAATGTTGTTACATCGACGTCCCATTTTAATTGTTTCTTGCAAGTGTCATTTAAAAGAAACCCCCAAACACACGAGCACTCACACACAGAAACTCGCTCGCTCG
>VURO01004030.1:5164-15269 GCA_015108175.1 Pelvicachromis taeniatus | reverse complement strand
GAGCTACTCTTTCTTTTCACTAGATGGGGTAAGAGCATCATTTAACAGACCTTTAAGCCTAGCAACCGTTGCCCCACTGCACCTTTGCAAACAACGATTTCATGATAAAACTCTTCTTTAATGATTTATTATAGAAATCCAAAGTTTAAAATCACGTCACCTTTGCAAGTTTTGTTTAAAGTATTGAACTTTCTTCCCTTTGGGCCATAAGCAGCACTTACCAAAGTGCCTCAGTTGCAAAGAAAAAAATCCAAATATCACAAAATGTAAAAAAATATTGGAATACTGGTTCATACGGAAATATCAGTTGTGCTTTGCTTCTCCAAAGCATTTTGGAAACTGGATATAGAGATGATTTGCAAAGCTTCTACTGCAGTCTGGGCAGAGCTACTCTGAATATTTGCAGTGTTTGTTTTTAACAGAATAACTCTCAGAAAAACACATCTTCCTGCTGTACAATATTTTTGAATCTATTTTAGATTTCATTTCATTCTTTTTCTCATATATTCAGTCTCTCAAAATTGTGTTTCTCTGCAACTCATAAAGTTTTCTCTCTCTGTCCTCCTTCTTTATCAGCACCCTCCCACCCTTGCTTCATACATTCATTTCAGAGTACCATTAGCTCATGCTTGTGTTAGGGCCGCTGTTGTTCATCCCAGCCCAGCTCCTCAGTGTGTTTGAATTGGCATACGAAAGAGAAGGGGCGAGCTTAACCGCCAGAACTGTGAGACTCTGTGGAGATGACAAGTAGCTCCTTGATTAACCCATAGGCTGGTTCAGCAGACCCACACTTTGCCTGTGTTCTTTATTCATTTCCCTTGTCCCTTTCTTTCAGAAAGAGACCCAATAGGGCCCAGCAGGTGAATGTAAAGAAACGTGAGAGGACTCCCCTCTGATCAGCCTTTCAGACCCAGACAATGGGCCAGCCCACCTCTTGTACTGCTGCATTAAAACCCTGATTAAAGCTCTTCCTGTTAGCGATTGATTGAGGATGCAAAACTAAAACCAACAAAAACCCGCACTGCTGAGGCCTGATAATGACTGGGCCCCACCTACAAAGCACAGGCTTCAAATGATTAGTGGGGTTTTGTTTTCTTAGTAGGTGTGAGAGTGTGTGTGCGTGTGAGTGAGTGTGTGTGTTAGAGAAAAAGAGAGAAGGGTTAGGGAGGAGAGGTTGTCTAACCATACCAGGAGGTCTTCAGGCTGATAGTTGTAATTAATCAACGGGCTTTCTAAGAAAAGACAACGAAACTTTCTCTTTCTTTCTGTGGTGTCTGTAGAAGTGCACATTGGGAATGTGTATGCATATCCGTAAATGTGCATGTCAACACAGGACAAGGAGGTGATTAAAAAAAACTTTTCTTTGGCTTGAAATCTATTAAATACAAATATAGGATTGCACACACTTTTAATGTGTTTAAAATATATATACATTATAAAGTGCAGTGGAGTTGTTTTTTTTTAATGCTTAACATTACTTCAAGTGATCAGTGTGTGTTAAATTAGGGCTGTTTTCCTTTAATAAAAGAATAAAATTGTATTCCAAATATGCCTTTAGCCTGTGCAAACTTTCACATGCTTATCATAATCAGGCTTTCGACTGAAGATTTTTAAACGCTCACGCTCGTCATTGTTATGTAAACAGCCTTTTTTGCATGTTAATCCTTTTACGGGAGAACATTAGTGAGGCGCATGACGACATGGGAAATGATTTGTGGAGAAGACGCTGAGAAGGCTTTAACAATATGCGTGTGTGTGCATCTAGAGAAGAAAAAAAAGGGGGGGGGGGTCTTCAAGAACCCATAAATATTGCATTTCTTTGTTTGACGGATGTTTGACACATTTTCATGCTTCCTTAACAAATTCCACTGTCATATTTTTCCTTTTGTCAGTCATCTTCCAAACAGCAGATCCTGACAATTATCCCAGTGAAACTCCTGATCAAAACCACCTTATTCTCTCTGCTGCTCAGCTCCGTCACACACTGATTCTGCCTCACTCTTTTCTTTCCCTCACAAATTTGATTCCAGATATGTGTACTCCACCACTCATCTGCTCAAATGCAAAAAATTGCATTTATAAAGCGTCCGTGTCATGTATATTTCACAGATTTTGTAATGTCTATTTGTCGACGCATCTTAGTTATTACAGTGTTGCAGCGCAGTGATTGTCATGAAGGCTTCGTTCTTAGTACTGTAGCAAAGCAGCTCATTCACAGATCCAACACTGAAGGGCATTTCATGAAATTAAGGCTTTTGTTAACGATGGACGAGGCCGCAAAATATGGGTAGTGATGGCTGGAAGAGGTGAATCTTTTTTTTTTTTGCTGGTTATTTTGGCTTTTTCCTAACGACAGTTACAGATGTGTGAATTTAGATAACGATACTGTTGAAGATGTCAAATTAATCAAATACAAGCAATGTATAATTAATCAGCCCGCAAGCTAATATTTATTCATTAATATTTTCAGTCTGTTCAGTTTTTTTTTTCAAATAGCCGCATGTTAATTTGCGATATTTCATTTAAAAAAAGCGTTCAAAGACTTGAAACAACCAGAAAAAAAATCTCACAGACATTCTTGGAGTCTCTGAGTACCAGGAAAGCAAAAAATAGAGACAGACAGGTAGAGGAAGGCACTGAGGAGGCCCTCAGGCTGCCGTGAGGGTCCTGGACAGATTGGCTTTGGGGCTCCACAACGATCCTCACATCCCACACATTTATCAGTGCAGGGTTACTGTACCACACGGTGCCTACACGTACACTGTATGCTCATTCAAACACACACACACACGTTTAGACCCAGACGTACGCCTACGCCTGCTGTAAGCCTTATAGCCTTTTCAACTTCTTCTGTACACCTCTTCCTCCCACTCTACTCTTATTAGCCTCACGCAATCACAATACCTGACTCCACCTCCCAGCATGTATATGAGTCAGAACAACATGCAACTCAGTTATTTTCACGAGCAGTAGTTAGGCCATGCGTGCAGTTTCGCCGCTGCAAAATCAAAGAAATTGAACTGGGAAAAAAGACATTAGTAAAAAATACGTACAAAGGTCTTATATGACAGGAATTAGGAATTATGTGATAATAAATATCTCTTAGCACGGTGAAGAAGCACATGGGGCACTATGTTTTTAGAGACAGTTGTTGGAGTTTTGCTTTTATTCTTGCAAGTTAAAGCTTTTGCAGCTCATTCCAAGTCCTGAGACTTTATGAGTAGATTATGCTATTTTAGTTTTACGTGAGACATATGTGGCCTCAGGCATGTGAAATGAAATTTAAACTTGTAACTGGGAGTCAGTCTTTCACCTGGTGCACCACTGTGTGCTTCAGAAACGTTTTGCTTTTGGGCATTCGTCGTCCTTGCAGGCAGTGGGACAAGCAGGGGTTTGTTGATATCTGCACGAAGCTATGAAATGCAGGTCCTGTGTTCCACTTCTGTTCTGCATTCACGCTGGTGATTTATTATAGGTAGGACATGATATTAATCTCTTCCTAGAAGTCTACATTTCATTAGAATTTGTTGCCAGTCACAAATGAAAGTCCATATAATGAGTAACATATGGATTAAAATGAAAGGATTGTGCTGTGTAAAAGGGGGAAAAAAAGTAATTTTGATGTACAGATAAAATATTTAATTGCTCTGATTTATCTGAGTTATGGTAAACTCTTACGATGGCTGTATTTCCAGTTCCTTACGATAAGCACAAGACTGGCAGTCTCGACACAACCCCTGTCCTCAGCCTCAACCACCACCCTTGTCCTTGCCCCCACCAACCCACCCTTAACAAACTGTAGTCCTCCACAGCACAAACAGAAGCACGTTGTCACACACTCGACCCCCCGTGACAGCACTGGGTCACGGAAGCTGATGATGGGCTGTGTGTACCATCAAACACACATGTCATTGTGAAGGGCTGCCAGATTGTCAGTAACTCTTTTCATCCAACCCTAAAATATCTCATAGTCCAACTCCAGCTCCTCACACACACAAACACACACGCATGCACACGCAGACAGATTGGCTCGGTATCCCAGCCTGTCTGACCCTGGTGGATGTGGATCAGTGCAGAGGCACTGACAACTCTGTCTCTGGCATGCCAACACGCCTGGTGTCGATGAAGTGATGCTTTGAATTAGAAGTGCGTTTGATGCTAAAGAGGAGCTAACCTGATTTGACTGGCTAACGTGATTTGAGTGAGCTCAGACAAAGATAAAGAGCTACGGTGTGTGGAGAAAAATGGATCCCTGCCAGCCCGATCTGCTTATTCAGTCGATAATGGACACAAATGCAGCCAAATGAACCCAAAGGTTCAGCGCAGAGCTAATCTAAAATGCTAACAGTTGGCCTTGCATTGCACACTATTGCAGGTTTTATCACTATGGTTATCTAATAGCCTCTGCTAACTGCTCTTGAGCATTACAAGCATTTAATGTGGCTATCATTGACAGGGTCATTAAGTGTTATCTGATGTGATTGTTATTCACTAAAGGAAGGCATTAAAATGTGAACGCATGCAGTTATGTCTGTGTGTTTCCTAGTGATGATTGGAATTTTATATTTTTTGTGTGGCTGTGCATCCAGTGTCCATCCCTCTTACTGTATTTGTTTACCTTTGAATACATTCGCAGTTAAAATGTTTTTCTCTCGCCGGCGCTGTGGTTAATTTTGTTGTGAGAAGAGCTTTTGATGAGCAAGTCCAGGCTTCTGGGGGTGTTCTCAGAGGTGTCAGAGCGCCAGAAATGGTGAGACACAAAGTGCAGAAGTGTTGATTGGGCTGAGGTGGGTGCATTTGGAGATCCAGGGGGAAAAGATTTGACTATTAGGATGCCCATTTGGACCTGTGATTTTTTTGTTAGAGACTTTCTCTGTAGCATCGAAGGAAAAAACAGACCTTTTTGCTTTATAAGAAGACACAGTCCCCCACCCCAGCCCCACTCCATAAGGAATATAAAATGATTATACAGAAAAAAGCTTCCCCTCACATTTAAGGTCAAATCCTTGCTTTCTGTCTAATGAAAAAGCAAGCAAACAAACCCTCATACAGAGATAACTGTAAAATGAAGAATAGCTTTGCCACAATAAAACATTTTGCCTATTATCAGCTGTAACATCTCCAATATACTCACTGCTGTCACACTTGTCAGCATTCGTTGTGGATATCTGTGGGGTCAGAGGTCACAGGTGGTCTCAGCAGGGAGGGCAAACCAAAGCTGGGCCTTCTTCTGCTTTTCACAGAAATGCCTTCATGATCTCCAAACGAGGGGCCTTGCTCCTGAAGGCCAACCCCTGTTGGCCCTCTAATCCTGTCTAAATGAACCAGGAAGATGGCTTCTCTGCTCTCTCACTGACCTTTGGGTCCTTCAACACCTCCCAGTATGTGAGGGGATTAGTAAAGCAGGCCTCTAGCATCCCTGCTGTCTCAGTGTAGAGCTGACCCGCAGCCCTGTGGCCAGGTGGAGCTGTGCAATGGGTGGATACCCAGGACTGAATTAGCCTCTCTCTTCCTCCCTAAATGAGGTGTCTTGAGCGGCGCCAGGTAAGAGAAGTCACAAGGGGTCGGCAAACCCCTGTGGTCTTACACAAAAAAGAGGCAGAGGATCACCTGCCGCTTTCCAGATCAAATGAAGGCTTAAATAGGGGGTTCTTCTCTTGTCAAATCTCTCTCCATGAATACTCAGGAAGACCAGAGACTACTGTATAGCCTCCCCCAGTCTTGGCCTCCTGTAGACCCAAGACCCTGTTGACTGCTAACACCCCTGTACTTCACCCAGGTCCCCTCACAGTAGCCATCAAGCTCTTAATTCCTACTCTCAGCCCATCACTAAGTACTTTGTGCATAATGGACCTATAATCAACCCCTGTCCAATGGAGCCTTTTCTCTCAGCATGTCTGCACTCATGTTGAGCTTGCATGTCGAGTTGCAATGAGATGCTAATTAGACTTCATATCTACAGGGCTAATCTGTGTGTTCACATTCAGGTGCTTTTAATCCACTCCATAGCCGAGCAGCTTGCTAATTTGCAGGTAGTATTCCCATATGTTTGTCAAGGGAAAAGGGTAAAATTATTTTATTTTATGAAATAAGATGTAGACATGTTTAAAGGTAGCTGCTGGGATCCATATAAGGGAGTAATTTCTAAGCCTATGCACAATATGTTCTATGACTTTATGGTTAATGGTTAGCTCCCGCTCCTGCTACCAAATAACCTCATCAACCTGCACTGTATGACAGGGTAAGTGAGAGGTGGGGCGATCTAGGTGCCTAACACAATGCCCCTTGTCAGTCAGCCTCATTCCTGGGGGTGAAGAGGGGAGAGGGAGGGTGCAACAGAGACAGCCACAGGCCCTTTGGTCTCTGCGATTGGCCTTAATCCGCCAGCTAATAAGTTCAGAGAGGAGCCATATGCTGCGGTGCAATGTGCGGGGAGGGGAGTGTTGCCTCATGTTACTTACACCAGGCCGGCGCTTTCCTAGGTACCGCCCTCCCACGGTCTGTGCCTTTGTACTGGGGGATCAGCCCTCTCCACGCTGTGAATGGTCCGAATTGATTAAACCCCACCGTATAATTGTCAGCAAATCCTAGCGAATCATTTCCCATCCATTTGAAAAGTACAATGTGCATTTCTCTTTTTCTCCTCGCCTCTTTTTCTTCCTCACCATCCCCACCCTTCAACGTCCTTCCCCTCCTGTTTTTCTTCTTCTTCTTCTTTTTTTTTTTTGTAAGGTCTCCAGTTTGTCCCTGCATGCCACTCTTGGTCCCCCGCGCATGAGAGGGAAAGCAGAAGCTGTTGGGGGAAGAGGATAAGAGAAAGCAGGGTGAGGAGGCATAGGGTATGCTTGGCTGGACAGCTGGCCATAGATGAAAGTGGGCAAAGGGGACACAAGTTTTAATCTGTGGCATAGGCCATAGAGCAGGGTGCTTATCTGAAACCTTACCTGCCTCGCCGCAGCCAGGGATGAGCAAAGTCACATTAGGTCAAAGTCAGACGGTCAAGATTTTTAGGAAGCAAAGGAAATGGAGCAAGTATACTGTGGGCATATTTTGCTGCTAAATTCAAAATGACTTTTAGATGAGTTCAGTGTAAAATTACATTTTATGTGAGTGTGTCTTCTAGCACAGATTCAAAATCAAATGGTTTATTTTGTATACCTTTGTAAGACCTCTATAATATGCAATGTATTTACAGTTTTTTTCTTTCTTTAATGGGGTTGCTGTTGAAGTATTAAGCAGAGACAATCAACCTGTGATACTTGTCCTTATTAATTTAGCCACGTCTTTAACAGCCTTTTATTGATCTAAGAAATCTCTATAGACAGTGAGTCATGACCGTCTGACCCCACCATTTAACCTTTAACCTCAGCTATGGGCCAAGGCATTTCCCAGTTTACGGAAACTGGTAATCATTTCTTTCTTTGCCTGTTTTTCAGCTGGCCTCACTGAAGCTTTCAAAACATTATTTATTTTTATTCACCCTTTGTCAATGTGCTGTGTCTCACATTCTGATATAAACAAGATCTCCTGGAGATCCTCATCACATATGGGATCACATGCATGAAAGCAGTCCCTGTCACGAATCCCATAACCTGACATTGATCTTCAGCTTTGATGCTTGGCTTTCATTACTAGCTGAAGGGCGTTGTTTGTGAGAGTGATCTTCATGTAAAGTGCTCATAAACGATCACAGGCCATGCAGGCAGATTTATGATCATGGGGGTTAAAAGGAGATGTGGGACAATGCAGTATCTCATCTATGCTCATAAGCTGTGCAGGTTCTGGGTTTGCGTGCTGACACGGTGCTGGTGCGGACAGTGATGGCTGAGATGACAAGAAGGCAGGAATGAGGTGGAAAGGGTCAGCAGCGGGAAGTGCAGGAAGTTTTTGCTGATGCGTTTGATGGATAACACAAGCCAACCGACTCATTGCTAGTTCAAATAAAAAGTACAGTGGAAAATATGCATATGTATACAAAACACATGTTAAGATGCTAATTCTGAATGTAGCTAGTGGTCAGGAATTGTTGGCTTCTTATTTCCATTCATAACTGTTAGCCTTGATATCATTGATAGAAGAAGATAATCCTCAAAGGTTGTCCCTCTAAAGACCCTATCACTAGAGTTAATTATTGTTTCCCTCTCATAGTTCTGCAGTGAAAATGACTGCCCTCTTGTCAAATTGCTTCCACACTGCTTTCTATCATAGTCCTTTGAGTTAGCCGATGATGGACTGGGGATTCCTTGCTTTAACTGCTTTACTTGCTACAAAATCCAGTTTATTTGCTTGTACTGTAACATCACAGTCCACCAAGGTCGCTGGTACTTCTGATTGTCATTAAGCATGGACATGTGCAACTGCTGTTATGATACAGGTGCGCAGAGCACTAATGCATATCAGTGCATCTGTGGCTACAACCCCTTGACTATTTGATATCACCATCGCTGCCTTTCTTTTGCTTTTTTGGTCCTAATTATTGACTGAAAATTACCAGTTCATTGTGCCCAGGGTCATTAATCCTTCACTTGTCTGGCCTAAGTTTTCAATGATGTCCATTAACTAGCCTGGGAGTTCATCGGCAGTAATCTCGTGGGAATGAGGTCATAGTGTCTGGTTTGCGACCTCTGACCTCTAGTGACCATAGTGGTCTGACCCACACATGTGCTCCTGCACCAATGCGGTCATCAATAGAACCAAGTCAAGAGGCTTGAGCAAACAGATTAGGCCCATTGTCTGTAAATAGGATGACCAGCTGCCTCACTGCTCATCACTATAATTACGTGACCCGTGAAAAAGAAAACACAAGTTCTAGTTTACTGCGGACTCAAGAGGTACCTTCATTTAAAGGAATCACTTGGTAAGATATTAATGTTTTTGTCTTTTATGATTATTGTGTGTACACAATTTTGTTAAAAAAACAAGAGCACAAGTCTAAAATTGTAACATTTTTAAAGTCCAACAATTGAAGCGATATGAAATATTTTATGCAAACCAATAATAATGGCTCTTAAAAGAGTTTAAATGGTGTGAGTTTTGTGGCAAGACAACAGAAAAACACCATTCTCACCAGCAACACTTTGCAAGAAGGTCTGGGTTTTTCATTTTCTCCTTAACCCCCACTGCACAGCAATTTGTCCCCTGCCATTATACACAGTAACCACCCAGCCTGTGTCCACCCAGTAACTCCGGCCCTTTCAAACCAAAATCTTAGAGGGCAAGTGCGGCTGACCATACCCTCACTTGACCTTCTTTGACCATATGGAGAGAGGTAGTGGCTAGACTGAAAAGACACTGCTGAAAGGTCAGAGGTTAAATGACCAGGACTGTTTACAAGGCAATGGGGAGTTCAAACATCAGGCTCTTGTAATTTTTTTGTCTTCAACCCGTTCATTACTCCGGTGACCCCAGGTAAAGACTACAGTGCATTTCCGATAATATATTTAAACAATACAGAACCAGTGATTGCAGCAAAGTATAAACTTATTCAGCAGCAAGTTTGTAAATTCAAACGTGATGCAAGAAAAGAATACGCGTAATCATTTGCACACTATAGTGAATAAGCAGCCACCAGTTAAGACTTAAGTTCATCACACCTTGGCTTTTATACATTTTCTCACACGGGTTATGAATCTGATTAGCGTAGGGTTTTCTTTTCTTCGGAGACCCTCTGTTTACATAAAGAGGCCCAGTGGGACCAGCCCCTGAGGTCAGGGGGTCGAACCTCGGTTGTCAGAGAGCCTTGTGACATTTCTTTCCCACGTTTCCTGGCAGCCATTGTCCACGGAGCTGCCCTCCTCTTCCCCCCCCACACCATTAACGTTTGGCCCTGGGAGGTAGTGTGGCGTGAGAGGGAGGCCTAGGGGCGTTGGACCCTCAGCGGGTCCCTGGGAAACGGGCGTAACCAGGCGGGGCTGAGACGAGCGGGGACAGCATGGGGTCATTTTCCGGCTTGCTGCCCCTCTAAAGGGCTTTGGAGCACAGTATTGCAGTATTGGCCCCAAGAGAAGTGTTGGTGTGGAAGACTGTATAAAGGGCTTTGTGTGTGTGTGTGTGTGTGTGTGTGTGTGTGTGTGTGTGTGTGTGTGTGTGTGTGTGTGTGTGTGTG
>VURO01004027.1:10724-33600 GCA_015108175.1 Pelvicachromis taeniatus | reverse complement strand
GGTGTGTGGGGGGTTTGTTGGGGGGGGGGGGGGGGGGGTGCGTGTGGTTGTAATTTAAAAGTAAAGAGAGGTGGGGTGGGGCCTTTGGGAGGGAGCTGAAGTCTAGTGGCTCTGATCCAGACCTTGTACCATGTAAACTGGCTACACCCCCTGCATCTCGAAAAATCTCATATTTATAACATGCGCACTCACATTCACTTACACACACACGCACGCACATATAAAAAAACAAAGACTTTGCCCTTGTCTGTTTTCCTGTGTGTGTGTGTGAGCAGATGGACAGGTTCATGGACCTTGAGGTAAGAGACAAGTGTGTTTCTCCTACCACCACAAAATACAAACAATACAGACAACAAGACGATTAAAAGATACCAACACAATCAGAAGTGTGCGCTGTGTGCCAGACTCACAAGGCGAAGCAATCCATTACACATTAAAGCTTTGAAGTTTTCCGATACATTTTTTAAAAGTTTCTAACAGACAGAGAGATTCATCAGACTGATGCAGTGCTCTGATAATAAACATGTTTAAAGAGCATGAAAAGCAACAAAAATCTGTGAAAGTGACAGTTTTTTAAACTACTTTGGGTCTTTGGACACAAAGGCAAATGAGTGAGTAGGATTTGACTTTGAGGTTGGAAAAAGCCTAAATGAATAAAAACAAATAAGATGTAAGATTAAAAAATATTCCCCCTCGTTAACCAAACAGACGCTTGGAAGAAAAAGTGAACCCTGCAGCATGCAGCATGAAAATGATCATGAAAAAGCTAAGCTGAAGTCCTGGTTCAGTTCATAAATTATCCTGTTCTTTGAACACAGTGGAAATGAAAATGATTTTTTTATACATAAAACTTTGGTTGTAAACGCTTTAAATAAAATCATCTTAACTATTCACGTCCTCTGCAGAAGCGGCCTTTCCTTTTCTCCTTTCCTCCATCCTCCGCTGGTCGCCATGCCGCTAAGCTGGTCACAGGATCATCAGCGTAAAGAAGTGAGAAGAGAATCCTCCATCCTCATGATTGATGACTCGACACACAGTCGGTGTTTGCCTTCTTCACACCACTCTGGTGTCTCGTATGAAGGAGATATTCATAAGTTTGCTGAGCACTTAAAACTGAGTGTATTTATTAACAGCCTAATCCCCCAAAAAGCATATAAACTACATTTATAATTCAAAATAAATTAAAATAAATATATTTCGTAATATTTCAAAATGTCACCAATCACTATGACTTGGACAATGTGGTATATATAATATTTATGCATTTATACATATTCTGACACATAACTTTTTAATCATACCTACGAAGACAGTAAACTGATTTTACGAATTGATATTTGTACAGTTTTCATTTAAAATATTTGCTATCAAAATTTTCAACAACTTAAAAATCAATGAAAATGTCTTTGTTATATTAGTATAAATTGATCATGAGGTAGAAAAAAAAATAACCAAGGAGATCATTCTTGATAATTCAGATATTTGATTCCCCCCTAATCTGGGCCTTGTTCACTCATGCAGCAGTAACACTGAAAAACTAACCCGTCTCTGGGCACACAATGGTGGGTAACCCCCCGCCCCTCAGACTCCCCACATAGACGGCGCTGTCTGACAAGCCCGCCTGCCAAACAACTCAATTAAGCAGAAAAGGAGGCAAGAAAGAGAAGCCCAAACAGAGGAGCGAGAGAAAGGAAGGAAAGAACGAGGACAGGAAAACAGAGGAGGGAGAGGGCTGGTGCCTGTCAGGCCACGTCGACACCCAGCCAACGTTTGGCGAGAAGCGACAAAAACACAAAACGAAGAAGAAAAGAAAACTGATCTGTGATGTGTTAACTGGAATTCCTGCTTCTGAGGCCAACGAGGGTTCAGAGGGCAAACCGAGGGCCAGGGGTTCATTACCACAGTGACGCTCACACGCACCGTTAAAGCGCCATAGTTTTCACATGTTCAAACCATATATATAATGTGGCTTCACATAAACGCTGTCACTTTACTTAGACGTCTTTGAGATGCTTTCTTTATGGTATTAATTTAGTGCAGTATTAAACAGAGGCGATTCTCAGCTTGCATGACTGAGATTCATCATAGCAAAGCCAGCAATGTTAACTATATCATTTGTTTAACTATATAATATGTAATGAGGAGCTGTGAGACATTTAGCACATGCAACAGGTTGACACCGAGAGTGCATGTGGCAACATACAATCTGTCACATATCTATGAAATAAAAACATAGCTTATAATTTTATGAATAATATATCTGACCCTTGGTACACAGTTGTATACATATGAGTGGCGTTCGCAGGAAGTCACCTGGCTGACTGACTTTTAATTATTAGAAGTGAAATTTGCCCATGCAGTGCCGCATACTCACAACAATAAGTTGTCCTATCGTAGTCATCTTAGATCAGCTGTACTTAGTTATTTCTAAAATTTAGTGAGCTACAGCTCAAAACTGGATGTTTTTTTGTCTATTTCACAATTCTGTACCTCTTTCTTAACATTATCCTAAACATTGCGAAGTACTTGTCCATCAGAATAGATCTGAGGAAGTACACAAAAGCTGAGCCAATTCAATTCAATTCAATTTTATTTATATAGCGCCAAATCACAACAACAGTCGCCTCAAGGCGCTTTACATTGTAAGGTAGACCCTACAATAATACATACAGTGAAAAACCCAACAATCATATGACCCCCTATGAACAAGCACTTTGGCGACAGTGGGAAGGAAAAACTCCCTTTTAACAGGAAGAAACCTCCGGCAGAACCAGGCTCAGGGAGGGGCGGGGCCATCTGCTGCGACCGGTTGGGGTGAAAGAAGGAAGACAGGATAGAGACATGCTGTGGAAGAAGCCATTTTTTAAAAACATAGATTGTTTGCTGAACAGCCCACAAAACTCCCTTGAGAAAGTCCTGTTTAAGAGGTAAAGTTCCGTGCAAAAATGTATTTAATCGTATGGTTTTATTTTAGGCTAAAATGACACCATGCAATAACTTCACTTTTGCTGAGCAATAATAATAGGACCATTTGAGAAAAAAAAAACAACAGTGAGCTTATAGTGACATATGGGAGCCTCCAACCTCTGAATTAAAATGAACTTTTTACTCTTTCACCAATAAAGATGGCATCCGACGACCTCCCCGAATTTTGACACCTCACTAAAGTCATTGTTTGGGGACCATTCGATTAGTTTTTCCAAGGGCAAATCCTGAAATATGACAGAAACCACTCAGTGTAGAACAATGCATCGAGCGTTGCTCTTTGTAAGGCTTTCAAGGGGTGAAGAGCTAAACATACATCTGTATTTGTTTGAGCCATGCAAATGCAATAATAGAGTTTTTACTTTGGCCTTCACCACGAAATAATTTCAGATTTCATCAAGGCTACACATTTTCTTTGGCCACACATCATCTCTGTCTGTTTTCTTGGGGTTTTGGGGGCATTCTTTTTGTTTTTTTGGATTGTCGATTGGGGGTAATGAGGTGAGGTTTGATGGCTGCCTGTAAAGTTGTAATGAGGGCTGCGGTGTGAATAGGACAGAGGACTGGAAAGGGTGGGAGAGAACACGATGCTTAATGAGCAGACCGGCAAACTCCGCAGTAACCCCGTTGTATCGACTCAGTCTGAGAACGACGGGGTGACAGAGGGGATCGGGAATTTCGGGGTGGGACAGGACAGGACAGGAGGGCTTGATGTTATTTAGGCAGGGAATGAATAAAAGCTGGGTTAGAAAGTAAATGGGGGTCCTGACCAGCCCCTGTGCTCGTCTCATTGTGAAAATGAAATTTATTGCTCAGGACTTCCTAAGCCAAGGACTCCCCACGTTGACTGGTTAAGTGCTATGAAACAGCGCAACAAAGGCCAGAGGCAAATTACACTCTGAGATAAGAGGCTGTAGGAGAGGGGACAGTGGAAGATCATGTGTACTGTCCACATTAGACACACATGTTGGGGAACAAAGTGGCTGGGTGGGTTCAGAAACAGCATTTTGTGTAGCTGAAATAAAGCAGGCCTGTAAAATGTGCGTTTGCACTTCGGGGTGCTCGTAGCACTAAAAACTGCAACTTTACTAAAGGATTCTGGCATGAAGTGTTAGCCGAAACCTGCACAGGTGGTGGTTAAGTGACTCCTGACTGTGAGTGGTGGAAATATTTCTTTTTATGTGTTTATGTGAGAACTGCATGATTTTTGATTTGCTCAATCTAAATAAAAATAATTTTAAAAAGTCTTGGAAAAAAACAGAAACCTAGGAAGTGGAAGCAAATGACGGCACAGAAGCAGGTGAAGTCGATTACCTTTCTACATCAGAGTAAAGTGTGTTATCATGCCCACATACAGTGACGCTGGGTCATTCTGATAGAGGCTGGATTATTAAAGAAACAGAAACAGTTGGTCAAGGTTAAGCTGCAGACTGAGGTTACAGTCCATCTTTTGTTATCACCATTCACAGGAGGCTCGTCTCCTACAACATGCATGTAACTGCACAAGACATCTTGACTGACACATGCAGACGTAACACTCACAGTATGATTTTTGAGTCTTTCTTCATCCAGGTAGAAGTCTCATTAAGGATGAAAATCTCTTTTTCAAGAGAGCCCTGCCCAAGGAAATAACAACGAATATAACACATAACAATATAACAAGTAAAGGAACAAGTACAAGCGAGATACAAGCAGGTGAGCACAAATCCATCACAATTGTACATGATGACAGATGGTTACGAGAGCAACATCAAAGGCGGTCACATTGACCAAGAGAACTATTTTATCGCTCCTTTAAAAATGGATTTACATTGTCATATCACAACCAGTCCTGACAATTTCAGCTCCTTCTTTAGTTTATTTCAGGAAAAAAAAGGGTTATGTATTTAAAAGCCAAACGTTTTAAAGGCAGGTAATAGCATGCTATATTTGACAAGTCATAGAAAACATAAAATAATTAATACTGCTCTCACTTTCACTAAGATACGCTTTCCCCTCTGATAGAAACATTTAGAATAGATGCTTTCAGTTTGGGCCTGGAATTTAAATAATTAAAATTACACTTGCATTACACAGAAAAAGTCAACAGTGGAAAAAATACGGGAAGCAAGATGTTGAGCATCTACAGTTCTTTTATTGCCTAAATCTGACCACTCCAGTGCAGGATAAAGATGCACTCAAAAGTGCACTCAAAAGAAGTTGCCTTTGAGAATAATCCAGGTAGTAAACTGATTTATCGGATCAATATAATTAGGTAATATGACTAGGTTATATATATACTTTCCAAGTAAGTAATGACCACAAGCTAAAAGAAAAAACATTCACAGTTTAACATTTTAATCTAATGTCGTATCGAGCTCCACACGTGGGTTAACTTTTAAGAAGTAGGAGCTGTTAGCAAGTAAAATTTCCATGGTAACAGATAAACATAGTCTAACCACTGGCAGAGTGTAGATGTGTGGAAATGTGTGCTTTGCGTTGTCTTTTAGTTGTGAACTGACACAGCCCAGTCTGACAATTACAACCAATTTTAATCGGGTTTTTTTTTTAAATGAAGAAAAAGCGTGCGTGCCTGTGAGCGCATTGTCTTACGCGCTCTTTTCACCCTATTGAACAACAGTGATGAAATGGAGATGAGTTAAAGTGCTAACACAAAGACTGACCAGACCCCTGCGTGGCCGCAACAATGAAACCACCAAACACAAGAAAGTGAAAGCCTCTTGGAGAAATGGAGAGAAAGAGCAGAGAATGAAAGGGGGAGAAATTAAGGAGCCCGACTTAAAAAAAAAAAAAGAAGAAGAAGAGAGCGAGGGGGGAGAAAAGAAGGGGCCGGTCTATCCTGAGAGCAGGAGGAAATGGATGGCGGGCAAAGGTAGCAGAATAGAGAGCAACCCGGAGAAAATGGCAAGGTAGCTAATCCCTCCGGAGACATAAAGCAGCTATATGTAAATGAAAGACGTGAAGTTCGGCCATCTCACTTTGATCTGTGAATCAGGCTCTCTTTCCACTCCCCTTCCTCTGCTCCTTCACTCTCAGCCTCTTCTCCTTCCTCATTTTTTTCTTGTAAGAAAATCAAGCCTTATTTAGCTTAATCTCACTTAATAGCATGTAGCTCCTCTTTTGTCCTCCCCGATGCTAACAGATTCCCTTCTTTTCACTCGGCACTATTCACATATCTGCCATCCGTAATCCTCTTATTCCGGGGTGGCAATTATTTTGAGTATTTTATCAGCATTATGATTATGATTATTTTCATTATTATTATTCATGCAGGCCGTGCTAAGGGCCAGGTTGAGGCTGAGAATATCCTCCCTATCAGTGCCTCTTATTCTTTCTCAGAATGAGGCTGCCTGCTTTCTTCCAGAGGGGTGGCGAGTTTGCAGGAGTGAACCCCATTCACAGTGACACATTTTCTGGGCGTTTGAACATATTGTGGAGTGAGCGTAATGAGTAGCAACGAATCACCCCGTCCCGGCTCCTTAACACAGGGAAACATCAAGAATTTGAGGATGGAGGAGCGAGAGGGGGCTAATAATCAAAGAGCCTTCTTTTCTTGTGGAGCAGTAATTACAAGGGAGGGTTTTGATCTTTTGCTTGTTGGAGCAATGAATTGAGGGGGAAAGGGGACTGTTTCACAGTTTTTGAGGTGCGGTGAAGGGTACAGGATGATTTTCAACTCAACAGCTGGTCAGCCTCTGAAGGATATCAGACCTTACAGTGGTGAAGATGGGAAGAATTTTGCATACTTGGCAACTTTGCTTCTATTTATTTTCAGTGAGTGAATCCTTTGTGAAATGTGACAGGATGGCAGGTAGTGTAGGACTGAAACGCAAGCAAATGAGGGAATACTCCTCGGAAATTCAGAGTCAAAGTCAATATTAGCCATTAGACCCTTTTTGGAGGTCTAAATTTCATCGTAGCCCCCTAAAAAAACTGTGATCTAATGCTACATGTTCCTAACTTCTTACCAGTTACCAGTAAAAGCAACTTTATTACAAGTTTGTATTTTATCCAGATGTATGAAATGGCAGTGTGATTTTTTAATTGCCTAAAGTAAAATGGACTGACTGTCTTTATTTGGTTAAGAGACTGAAAACAGCCGTCTCCTCTTATCTGTTTTGCTACAAATTGTTCTTTTAGTTACTTTGGACAATTGCAGTCAACATGACTGAACCTTTGCCTCAGGTTTGATCATTAAAGTGTCCACCTTAAAACCAGTATATCATATTAAGAACTGTAATTGTTTGTTCTAAAGAATTCTTGGACACTACATTAGGTGGAGTCTGATTGCTTTTGAAGGTAACATTTAAATTTTTATTAAACTGAATTTAGGTTTGCAAAGGCGAAAAGGGTTCAGTATGTTTAGGCACTTAATAGGCACTATATGCATTATGATTAAAGGCTGATCCCTCCCTTAAAGATACTAGAATCCCCCTGTGATATTAGCATTTAACTTTTGCCTGCAAGTGCTGTAATATATCTCCATGTGGACATTATTATTGCTTAAAATTTGCACTTTAACTGCACATTATGAGTCTGATACAAGTCATTCTGGATGAAAACAAGTGAATTCTATATTATAAATGAACAGTAGAAGTAACCCTGAAAGGAGGATCACATTCTCAACAGTGTCAGAATTTCACACTACATGTTTGAATATATATGTATATAATTTTTTACAGCAGTAGTAGTAGAATCTTTTTCCTATTAGTTTGCAAGAAATCTGCTCATGTTTGCTTCTTTATTGATTGGAACTCAATCCTTTTTCAAACATGAACTCCAGACATGGGGGCCATCAGACATTACGTTACTGTTTCACAACCGATCCAACAGCCTCTCATATTTCCAACTTCCACAGGTAGTGTCTAGAAAAGTTGACGACTGAAGCGCGTGTGTGTAAAACACCACACAGTAAACTGTGATTGGTTCTAAGCTTTCTTGCAAGTCTTGTGCAAGAAAGCACTGACACCACTGGACACTTTCTTTCCTCTTCCTTCTACTTCTAATGTAACAATCAGCTAATATGAACCTTCAAACTGGAATACAGACATTTCTTGAAGTTTAAAGTATTATAAAGTTACTAAAGACTGGGTTTCAAACATTAAAGATTTATTGTCATTTATTTATTGTGGTAAACATTCCACTTGTCAAAACTTAGGGTTTAAAACTGAGAAATCCAGCAAATGTGTTACATCAGAGATTATTTGATTGGTGTGCAGCCCCATCGAATATAAAACACTGATAAGCTCACAGAAAAATAAATAAAGAAATCATGACATAGACAACTTTTTTTTCAAGCTTTAAGAAAAACTGAAAGCAAACTAATAAGCCGGGATTTCGCAGTCTTATACCAACAATGTTATTCGACCTCTGCTGCAGCACAACACTGTAGCTACATGTGTCATGCAGTTTATAGCTATTATGCAGAACATTGTGAGAGTGACAGATAAAGAATAAAAGAAGAATACTTCCATGATGCTTTTTAAAAGAATCAAATGATAAGCATGAGTAGTGTAGTAACATATTATAAACATGTTAAAAATGTTAGAAAAATAACAATTCATATAAAAAAAGAAAATGCTGCATACACAGAACAGTCATCAAGTCCGTTCTTACGCGATCGTCTTCAATTTTCAATGTCACTTTGGGAATCTGGGCGCTAGAGTGGAGTGACTGAATCTGGGAAGTCTGCAGACTCCACAGGGACACAGCGACCCTGCTGGAGCACCTGCGGAGCTCCACTGCATGGGAGCCAGTGGGGCCTCTATGGGACCCGGAGAAAGCATGGGACATTTCGCTCCTACAGATGATGAAGAAATGGAGGGAGATGATGATGATGAGGAGGAGGAGGAGACTGCTGAGGAGAGGAGGGATTCCTGGGTGAGGAGGAGCTGACCGGGACTGGAGATGAGGGGCCACCCTCCTGCAAGCAGCAGCCGGGGGACTGGTCCTGTGGTCACCCCCATCCCTACACTTACCTCCCCCAGCAGCCGCCGCATCTCCTGCAAAGATGAACCCAGCAGGAGGATATAGTTCCTGGCCAGAACCAGGGTAGAGATCTTGGAGAGTCTGCGGCCCGGCGTCGCTCCATGTTGGTGGGACTGAGAGGAAGCAGATGAAGGCGAGGAGGCATAAGGCACCATGACCTCCCTCAGAGCATCCATAGCAATGTTCAAATCCTGCATCCGCTTCCTCTCCCTGCTGTTGATCTTCCTTCGAAGCTCCTGCTGCTCCTCAGGGCTCAGCTCCCGCTGAGGTTTGCTTGATCTCTGGCCATTCGGGAGGCCAAGCATCGGTGCAGGGTTTAGGCGAGAGTTCAGGCTGAAACCTGAAGGGCAGTGGGATAAGTCCTGCGCTGACCCAGAGCCACAGAGAGGTAGCGACTGCTCTCGGGCTCTGATTACTGGGTTTGGCAGCACATTCATAGTCTCCTAAGAAGAGCTGCAGGCCAATGAAGACTTCAGCCGAAGATAAAGTTTGAGAGAAGAACCAAAAAAGAATTTAAGAGTCAAAGTAAAAAAAAAAACACTTTACTCAAACTTTAAAAGAAAACAAAAAATCCATAAGTTGTCAAATCTAATTGTCATTCCCTCCACCTGTTTCTTTCCCCTTTGTTTGCAGAAGTCTGCAAGCTGCCATCCAGCACAGTGACTTTTGACTTCTGAGGTTTCTGGCTCCGGAGTAGTGAGCAAATGAGAGCTTTCTAAAGTGGCAGCCTGGTTTTATCTCATTTCCACAGCTGCGCGAGGCAAGAATGACGGCTCACACAGTGGAGAAGTGAGCTAAATGATCCCCTCACGTGCCCCCACCTCAGCTCTCCTCCTCCCCGACACGCCATGTGCTCTTTACAAATGTACATATGCGCATTCAACTTTGTGATTTTTGACAGTCAAATAAGAAACAAGAAGGTCGTCACCCAAAGAACACCAGCTCACTGAAAATTTGGGTCATTGTAAGACAAGATATTAGAGGTTGAACATGAGGATAACTAAAGCTAAACTAAACTAAAGCTGTCTTGGTCTAATATACTATGTTTTTTTTTATAACCTTTAGTTTCAGTGAGCTGCTGTCCTCACTTAACAAAGTTGTCTGTGCACTTTTTAGGTAGGTCTTGCTGTAATGACTTGGATCCCCTTCTTCCTTCAGAAATGTCTTATTTCTCTGTAGCACTGATTCAGCAAGGTGCTAGAAACATTCCTCAGACGTTTTGGCCCACGTTGACGTGACAACATCACACAGTTGCTGCAGAGAATCTGCCACTCCAGCACATCCCAAAGGTGCTCTGTTGGGCTTACATCTGGTGATGGTGACTATTTGAGTACAGTGAATGAACCGTCATGCTAAAAATAAGTGGGGGTTTTGTGACATGGTGCGTTGTTGTGTCTGGTGCAGGTATGCTGTGGCATTTAAATGATGGCCAAATATCCCACACACTACTGCACCTCCACGAGCAGGTTGAACTGCTGATACATTGCAAGACAGAACAATGATTTCATGTAGTTTATGTCAAATTCTGACTCTGCCACCTATATGTCACTGTAGAATTCAAGTCTCATCAATACAAGTGACGTTTTTCAGTTTTCCTTCGCCCAATTTTGGTGAACTGTACTGTCAGCTTCCTGTTTTCAGCTGACAGGAGTGGCACCTGGTGCGGTCTTCTGCTGTTGTAAGCCGTCTGATGTGTTTAATGTGTGCGCGTATGCACAAGTACACGTGTGAGTAAAAACAAAGGAGCATTTTTACAAGAACATAAATGAATGACCCTTTCTCTGGTGTGTTTTAGACAAAAGTGAATAAATGCAATCGTGACTCTGAGACCTTTAAGAAGCTCAGTACTGCAGCCAGGTTGATTGCATGCAAGTTAGTGAATTAATTGAATATTTTCATAAATGTGACCCTTTTTTTGTTACTGTTATTGGTCACCTCTGTGGCCAGCAGTAAATCTCAGTCAAAGAAAATAAGAAGTTAAATAAACAGATTTACACAGACATATGTGGTCAACAGAAGACGGTAAAGGCTAATAAAGGCTCTAAGAAAATGCAACCAGTGACCAAGAATCCAGGGTGTTAAACACTAGAATGGTGAATGCAGTAGTAGCTGTGCCTGAGACTTGTGCTACCTGATCGCAACAAGTAATGTTGGTTTTACTTTTTCCTTATGTGAAATTTAATTGAGAGCACAAACAAAAAGACACATCATTATGATCTTAATGGAATGTACCTCTAGAGCCATTAAACAACTTGGAGGCCATTAACATCATCAGTACTGTGTTAAGTGACAGAGAGCAGGTATTAGCACTATTAGCCCCGGCATTAATCGTGTCAGAAAACAGTTTTGGCAAACAGTGAATGGATACATTATTGTGTGTGGGAAGTTAATTGATGGTTTTGAGGTGGAGGTTATTGTTGTTCCGTTCGGAGTGGCTACACTAACCAAATTGGCTGGCAGAGAACTGGGCACGGTTCCAGGCAGGCACACAACAGGCCAATTGACTCCAACCACAGGTGAAGCTGGCTTGGGGCACCGAGCAAGGCTGGAAACCTCAAATGTGCCATTCATGAGCCACAAAAAGACCTCTGCATCACTGTGTTGCACAGTCAGCCTGGCCGTCCACTTTTTGCACTCCCCCCTACTGCTCCTTGTAAAGCCGCATCTGAGGGGGGGGAGGACAGCACCGTTACAAACAGAAAGCAAGTTGTTTATGATGAAAGCAGAAGGAGATGCAAAGGAGGAAGAGCCTTTCTTTTTTCCCAGCCGCTCCTCTCTTGTCGCTCAAGAAGTAAAAGATGTGTGTGGAGGCGCTTCCCTTCCTCACCAGTGGTCCGGTGGCGTCCGGCTGGTGTTGTGATTGAAGCTGAATAGACGGCTGCAGACGGACAGGAAAGAGAGGGCTTCATGAAAAGGGCCAGGCGGATGGCCCTCGCACCTGCAGGAGAACAGAGTGCAGGCAGCCAGAATGAATGTGTGTGTGTGTGTGTGTGTGTGTGTGTGTGTGTGTGTGTGTGTGTGTGTGTTCCTCTAAGTTCAATTTGATTTCTAGTGCCCGTGTAACAATGAGAGGTAATAAACTGAGTAATGAAAGAAAATGAGCCGTGATGGTTTTGACTGAATTTTGGGATCGTTTCTGTGTCAAGAGCAAAGGAAAAAAAAGGGACACCTGCAAGGAGCCATGCATACAGAAGTCAGAAAAGAAGAGAAAGAAAGAAGCTGGTGTCTACCAGAATAGTGTGCACTCCCCCCACTTTTTCTCCACTACTTACAAGGGAAAGAAAAGTGAGCTTGATTTGGGGCTGTAGCACAGCATATCCGCCTCCCTTTTGATGAGGCTGGACCAGGGCAGGAGCACTGGTGGCTTCAGGGCAGGGGGAAGACTAGTGTCTTTATGGTAGAAGGAGTACTGTCCATCTGGGTAAGGCTGTCCAATGTGGGGTCTGCACCTGGGAGCTAAATGCCTCGTCTGTGTGGAGCCATTTCCTGCTGCTGACAGACAGGAAGACACCTCAGCCAAACTCCTGGGTTAATTTATTCCCTTATACAGGATGAAAAGTACACCCAATGTGATACCACAAAAAAAAAGGTTATGAACTCAGTTGTTTGGGGGGCAACATGAATTAAAGTTGCTTATGTGTGATTGCGGAGAAGAAACAAGTTTACAAAATGACTGTAACAAACACAAGGTTTGTTGGTTTTGTCTTTGGTTGTGATTCTGAAGCAACAAATCTTCAGTGCTGTGAAGTTTTTGTTTCTTTTTTTTAATAGTCATAAGCAATTACATACAGGTTTTAGAATTTTATTAAAACTGACAACGTTTAGAGTAAACAGGGTCAGACTTTTTTTTTATAAGCCACTAATAAGCTCTTGCCCTAGGAATCAAAACCAAATTTAATACATTCATTTTAATTAATCCACCGCTATGAACGTAAAGGGAAAGACTGACAAACTGAGGTGGCTTGTTGCTACAATGTTGATCTGCAGCAACTGAGCACAAAAGTGTTTTAGTATTTACGTATTTAGTTTCTGAAGGAGGTTCTTTTCAGGCTTTTCGGGTTCTGTCTCTTGTAACTTGACAATGTTCCACAATCATTTAGCCTCAATGCACCTTGGTGCTGGTGAATACTGCCATTCACCTTTACAGGTATCAGTTCATCTATTGTTTTTTCCTATAAATTATCACTTTATTATTACCATTTTGATCATTATTTTATCACTGCACTCTAAGCTAAGCAAGCCACATGCTAACTTCTAATATAGTGTGCAAGGCATAAATCTTAGTTGGTCACCTGGTACATCCTCAAATTCACAGCACTAAGAATTATCAGCAAATGTTGCCTTCATCCTGCCACATTTGCATGTTTTTGATTTACAAGAAAAATCTAAATCTGTTTTATGATGTTTTTGAAACTGCAGCCAGCTAAACCATTAGATGAGACGCACCTGCTGCAAGCATTTCAAACCCAAACTGTCTTCTGTTTACAATGTGCAAAAAAAAAAAAAAAGAGCCTAATGAGAAATTAACAGTTGCCAGTGACTGATTTTCTCCATGTGTCCCTGCAGACAAACAGGTGCAGGAGCCACAATGGAAATATAACAGAGCAGGAGTTCTCAGATGGAGAAGGCTGCTCTGCATCAAAGCAGAGACGGAGGACACACTCATCTATTCGCCCTAACTCCTGCTCTGTGAGGCCTAGCCAAAGACATGAGAAGATTACAAGCTGTTAATAAGGTGGAACCAATCGGCTGAAGGTCTGCTTTTGTCCTTCCCAGCATGCTTTGTGAGAGCTGGCCTGGGATAGTCGGCATTTGGTGCTGATCATAGTGTGGCAGGGATAATGATGGTGGAAGGGGTGGAAGGTTTTAGCCCTTGGGCCCTTTGTGAAAGAGAGCCTAAACGCTTCACTTTCAATAGCTGCACACGCTCAGTTTGTCACGGCTGTTTAAATACAGATGGACATTTACCACATTCATATTTCATGCTGCTAACTGCTTCACTGACACCTTTAACTGTTTCATGTTTTGGGTTTTTTTTGCATGGGATCGCTGCATTATCCTGGTGTTTGGTGTTAATCTAAATGACTTTTAGAATAACTCTGTTGTTGTTGTTGATGTTGTTTTCCCAAAGGTTACACTTGTTTTGTTTGCAGCTGTCAAATAAAAGTACTTAACCCTTTCATTGTGGTCATTTACAATGACCCCAAATGTAACCTTACATAGTGATTGTCTATTCTTATAGCAGATGTTTCTCTCTGAAACAATGCCAAGGGGGATTTGTAGAGTGTCTGCTAATAGGACAGTGTTAGTTAACCCACCCCACCAACCACCACAAAGTAACCTTAAAACCCCCGATCCTATTTAAGCGTGACAATGATGGATTCACTCATACTAAGGAATCCTTGTCCAGAGTCAAACACACTGCTTTTTCTTCTTCTGCCCAAGTGACTGAGGGCAAGAGCACAACGGTTTAAGTCTAAATGTTGTGTGGGAGCTGGTTGAGATAGTTCTTCTTAGGTTATATTAGTGGTGCAAGGCCACAGGAGGGTTTTCAGAGGTTATCCCCATCTGTATGGAGGGCGGTGCAGCGCGATCAAAGTGAAAGGCCATAGCAGTATGATGGATGAGCATGCATGTCCCAGAATTTAGACTTCCTGCAAAGAAGTAGTTGACAAAGCTAAAAGGAGGGAAGACGATGACATGTGTCTTCCCTACTCTCAAAAGAAGAGACAACAGACAAGCAGCTGGAACTTGCGATGTGGGAGAGGAAGGAAAAACTTCTCTCATAACTCTAACAAGGCTTTTTCTATTGTATTTTATTGGTTGAGTGTAGTTCAATTTAAAATGGACCACATTTTCTTACTTTTGGATGTTAGACGATGATGCTCTATCAGTAAGAACAAAAAAAGTAATTTTACTACAATTACAAGCTCAAAACTATGAATGCAAAAGTGAGAGCAATGTGATGCATGATGTATCAGTCTGTTGTAAACATCCTTCACTAAGTTACGTTTTCTTTGTAGCTGTATGAAGACCATGACAGATAACATGTAATGTGATACTATTTCTTTCACAGATGGCACTTTGAAGATTTGTAGCTTTGACGTGCACTACTTAGCAGTTTTGTAACAATCATTGAAAGCACAGAAAAAAAAGAAAGGGGGGGGGGGGGTCTTCATATTCATTTGTTTTCACATTGTTGTCTTTATGCCTCCCTTTCGGTAATGTGTTGTGGTCGGCCAGCTGGGACACCACAAGGCAGGAACAGGACATGGTGCAAGGAACACGTCTTCCAGCTGACCGGGTAACACCACAGGAATTCACCAGGAAGTACTGAATGACATTAATGGGGGAAGATGGTGTGCAGCACTTTGATCACCCTTCTTTGCCACACTGTGATCTAAGAGTAGAGAAAAAATGTAGGTTTGAGAGACATTGGATCATGGGAAACTTTGGATCATGGGAAACTTTGGATCATGGGAAACTTTGGATCATGGGAAACTTGTTTCAAATTCAGGATTGTGAAAGTTCTGTGTTTTCCTCCACCAGCTGATCACAAGAAACTTCACACAACTGATTTTAAATGTTTCCAAATCTTGTCATGTCGGGGTGGCAGATGGATGTAGTGAATGTAAGATGATTCTTTGATGGACACATCTGTTAGCCTACACCCTGTATCCAAACACACACACACCCACAGTTACCTTCCCCCTCCCTCTCTCTCTTATGCCTTACAACCTCCTCCTCAGCTCATTCACCTCCTACAGTGCTCCTGCTCCTCACAGACTCTCAGCACATTAAAATCCCCACTAGGACGGCAGAGATCACACTGAAGCAGCCACTTTCCTTTCCTATTCAGCCTCCACTCTCTTCAAACCGCAGCAGGTTTATCACAGATGTTTCCCAAACTTAGGTCTGGCCTCCCACTGAGGACAATTAACTACTTGGATAATGAGAGTGAGAAGCGACTGATACATTTCCTTTTATTAACCATTTCATCAAATAAATGGTTAAATAAATGCAAAAGCTTACAGTGTTTGCCTTCAGTTTTTTTTTTTTAGCAAATCATGTGACAGCCGTTCTGTATGCGGCGCTAATTTGATTTATGTAACCGCCGACCCCAGCAAAGCAACAACTCGGAGAGCTGACATATGTTGCAGCGCAACATGATAGCAGGCTTCAGTAACTTGACAAATAGGGGTTGCAGTTATTAAAACATCTTATGGTGGCAGGACCGCACTGAAGCTGATTGGACAAGTCATCAAACCACTGAAAGGCAGAAAAGGCCGTTTTGAAGCTTGTTTTTAGTCAGGATGACTAAGCTAAACGCTTAATGACGTTAGCATGCAACAAAAAGTGGGATTCTTGATACGGGAAAGCTTTTTCTTTTTTAGCTTTTCACTGCCAGCTAATTATAAACAGGAGTAAAAGTACTCCAGAAAGTTAGTTTTCTCAAGAACTGATTCAGTACCATGGCAGATTACTTTTAATGGCCGTAATGTTGTAATGTAACAAGTAACGAAAGTTACCCGACACAGTTTGCAGTCATTCGTGTTGAAATCTGATCGAGAAGGTCTTGCCTAATTAACTAAACCAAGGTCCTAGCTGCCATGACAGTGTGTCATCACATCAAAAAGAAAAGCCCAATACTGATCATTTTGTGAGAAATCAGAGACTTGGTTATGACTACTAACAATGTACAGTATGTTTGGGTTTAAAATTCAAGGGACTACATTGCATCTTGTGTTGATCTCCAACTTTTATAAACAGAGTTTATCCGGCAAAAGCCTTCATCACTATGCTACATAACTGTGAAGAAATGTTCTCAATTTTCTCAAATTTGAAATTATTCTAATTATTCTAAATTATCATTCATTAATTACCAAATGTGACATAATTTACTGGCTCTTTCAGTTTAACAATGAATATCTTGAAATTAAAAGCAAATTCTAAAGTTGATCAAATCAGACCCTGTAAATCACTGTAATGTGTACCTTCAAGAAGTAAAATGTCCTCCTTAAACTTAAAAAAAACTCCTTACACTAATAAAATTAATGGCACCTCTAAACTGATTAAATCTTAAATGTTAAAGGTGTTTCATGTAAATCGAATGCTTTTCTAAGACATTACTCACTTTACAACAAGCACATTGCTTCTTACAGTGACAAAGGTCTCAGTGTAGATCTGACCCTTTCTAGCCAACTGCAGGACACCTGGAGTGTATGTGTTTCCATATCACTTTAGTTTCCCTGATTCCTGTCAGGGTGAGTCCCTTTGTCCAAAAGTCCCAGCTGCCAGCAGCAGTCAGAGCTGGCAGGACCAATGCCAGGGAACAGACGCGAGCGTGACATGGTCAGCAAACCATATGGAACATAATTCACAGGGTATCTCAGAGTGAAAGTCACACAATATGAGAATAAAACGTGAGAATTTTTTTAAGATGTGAGAAAATAGGGAGCAGATAAAAAATTCTCAAGACAACTCACACTTGTGTGCAGACAACTCACAGCACTTTTCGGAAATAGAGCAAGTCGCTCTATTTGCTAAAGGGGTAGAGGCACAATCAGGAAAAACCCAGATTCCCTTTAACAATGTTTCCAGAAATTTGCATTTACATTATGAACTGTTTTACTAGATTGTGTTCCTTCATTCACATGGTACTGTGAAATAAAACTTTATGGAGCTGGAGCTCTGCGCAAGTATTTCAGTTCGATTCATTTCCATTTTATTTAAATAGTGCCAGCTCACAACATCAGTCACCTCAAGGCGCTGCAACACATAATTCCAATACAGAAAACCACAACAATCAAACCACCACATATGAGCAAGCACTTGGCGAGAGTGGGAAGGAAAATATCAGTTTTAACAGGAAGACATGTCCAGTAGCACCAGACTAAGGGGGGGACAGTCATCTGCCAAGACTAGATAGGGGGTGAGAGGAGAAAGACAAATGTCTCGTTATATTTGATATTTGTATGAATGTAAGTGTGTGTGTGTACACATCTCATATTGGGTGACAGGTCCACACACCACAGCATATCATTCTCCTGAATGGCATTTAGAAGACCCTCATCTTGGAATCATTCAAAGTGCTATCCAACCACCAGAGAAACTGGTCCCCTCTGGACCCCATCACACCCCTCTGAGACCTCTGTGTTTCTGCGATGGCTAATTCATATCCCAGTCCTGCACTCCTCAGATTCACTTTGATGTATAATCCCATCCTGGCTGTGTCCTCCTTCAGTCCGCGGAGCTGCTCGGCCAGTCATGAATATCCAAAGGTCTGCTTACTTGACAGGATTATCCCTCCTTTCAAAGCCACCGAGGACAATTCTTCAGCCACAAAAAAACACACTCAATGGATCTTCTGCTCTCTCGCTTTGTTTCTTTCATTTTCCTTTACTCATTCTTTCACTCCCTTCTGTCTTTGTCCCGCTGGGCTTTTACTAAATACATTGATCCACCCAATCGAAGAGTTCATCTGCTGCTCTTCGTAGATTATCGGATGTCCACACAAAAGTAAAGACAAGCACCACTCTGGGGTTTTTAAGAATTTCACATAAGTCTCCTGATATGTGTATGTATGCTACTGGAGTATGCAGAGTTGTCTAGCATAAAAATACAACGGCAAAACAAATCAAAAAGAGGTTTAAATTCACAGAAAGCGGCTCTCATTCAAAGGCTACAGTCCCTCAGACTCAGTTCAGCATTTCTGTCAGCAGACATGATGAACATGATTGCCTTGCAAAATGTACAACTTTTAGACCTGCCCGCTAATACATTGTTAATCCACTTTGTCACTCTGAAACAACAAACAACACTACACGTAATGCTAATACCCATCACAAATCTGCCAAGTTTTAGCTAGCTAGCTAGCGCTGGCATTGAAATTGACTTTGATAACTTACCCTGGTTCTATTGTTCCTTCATTTCACAGATTGCAGAAGTTCCACACTTCACTTTTTGTCACTGGATGCTCATAGTTTACTCAATGTAGTTGTACTTGTCAGCACAGGCAAGTGGGTAAGTATGAAGTCCACCGTTTGACAGAGCATATTACAGTCAGTTTCTGTTCCAGCTGCCCTACTGCTAACCTCTGTTGTTTGGTGCAATGAAAGCCACCCTGAGGGTCAAGTACATCTTCTGATTGACATACTCCAAGCAGAAGAAGTGTTACACCCTCAGTGTACAGTTTGAATAATCTATTGTGATTAACAGACCTGTTATTGCAAACAGATATCATGCATGTGTTAACCACAATTGTGCTTCAATCAGTTTTGAACATGAAACGTCTCTTTACACAGGACTTTAGACTGTATAATTTACCCGGATGCTGGACATGATGTATTACATAAAAAACATCATGCATGCATGATTTCTCGTTTTCACACTATGCTTACTTGTTCTTTAAATGACCAACTTATTGGAGGAGCTGCACATGCAGACCAAAGCAAAAGCCTAAATATCTTTCCCAGAAGTAATCGAGTAACCCAGTCTTTTTTTTTTTATTATTAATGCTAACCACATTGTAATGGTTGGCAAGGCTCCTCATTATGAATGAAAACCCTTCTTAAATTTCTACACTTCCATACAGCTGAAAAAAATATTACTCTTAACTGACTTTTAAAATATTACTTCTTACTGCTAAATTTATTAGTTTTACTCAGAGTAAAGATGTGATTTGATTGAAACTGTAAATTTGTATTTAAAATAAGTCAAATATATTTATTTTTCTGGAACCATATATGTACATGAGAACAGACTGAAAGGATAATTGCAAAGATCTTAAACCTTTTCTTTTCCGTTGGTACAACAACCTGATAGTTTGAGTGACTTCCAAGTAGATTCTTTCTTTGGACTTAGTTAATTGAAACACTCTAATTGTTTTACAGTTTTTTCAACTTAAACGATTTAGTCAGTGTAATAAACATTTCTACTTATACATAACTGAAAATTGGTTTGTTATGTCCTCATTCAAAATGTTAACTAACAAAACATCACAAAAATCCATTTTATTCTCTCAAATTCACTGCAAACAAAAGAAGAAAAGCTGATTTCTCTAAAGTTAAACCAAGATTTTCATGTCACAATCAACCTACTAGAAATTAAGACATATTCTCTTTTGAATGACAAAATGTATTATGGTGCATTTTTAAATCAAAGGCTGACGTTTATGCACAAGAAAATACAATAAAAATTACAAAATAAAGCACTGAAGTTGCAAAAGAAAAAAGAAAAAACACCAGACAAAATTAATCAAAGTGATTCCCCTTCTCAACCTTTGAAACTTCTTCAAAAAATATGCTGAATTGAACATCTCGCCTTTAAAAAATGAAATTGGTGATGTAACAGCCATTAACATTAACAGCACTTCTAACACTATGCAAACATTTCTATTTAAATAAAATGAACTTGACAGACATAAGTCTTTGAGCAATGCAAAAAGAACGGGGGGGAAAAATCAAAAATTGTGGTTCTAATTTCTCTCAGATTATAGTCATTCCTTCCCAACAACCTAATAAATTCTTTACACTTCCCCGGACTGTGGCTTTGTCCACATGTCTCTTTGGCTGATCCCGTGCTTAGACACTGACACTGAGACTAGAGACTCTACATGTCACTTTCTTTATTTCTATCTCCATGAACAGTTTCTGCAGTGCATCAAAGGTGTATTTGAGCCCTCTGGATCACTCAAGTTGCGAGTGTATATCAAGCCAAATAGCATAGCACATGCATCACCTTTGACTTAAAGTACATAATTACTTAAAGGCAAATTGTTTCTCTAGGTTTTTTCCATGCTAAGTCATTTTCATTTTAGGTAAAGTGGAGAAGAAAAAAAACAATTTTCCATTGCAATAATATAAAATTTTAATTCAACTAAATGACATGGACACTTCACTTTTTTCAGTATAGCACAACCTACCGATTTAAAACATTTACTTGCTGATGTAACTGTACTGATTAAATCCCAGTTTGGGTTTTGGTGATAAACACCTTCTCTGCTTTTAAGATTAGACTTAAAAACTTTCCTTTCTGATAGGCTGGATCAGGTGATCCAGAGTCATCCCTGAGTTCCAATAGGCCTATGCTGCTCCCTGAGCCTGGGTCTGCCTGAGGGTTCTTCCTGTTTTAAGGGAGTTTTTTTTTTCCCACTGTCACCAAGTCGGTCATCTGATTGTTGGGATTTCTTTCAGATATTGCATTGTCTTTGCCCTACGATGTAAAAACGTGTTTTGAGGTAACAGCTGTTGGCAATTGGTGCTATATAAATAAAATTTTAAAAAAGAAAAATTTAAATTGAATATTAATCCTGAAAGAACTCTTTTTTTCTAAAACTTAGTAATAAATCAGTACAATTATGAAACACACAATTATCCAATTTATCCTCACTTCCCATTGCTCTGGTGTGAGCAGAAAACGTGTAAATACCCTGGATCGAGGTAGGTATCCAGGTCCTGGTTAACACTTACATTATGACTTAAATGCTGATATGCTGCTATGAACGATGAACAGCTTCCTCATAGAGCGGTTGAGGCTTTAATAATACATCAGAACAACATTAGATAAGTATTTATTACTAAAAGAAAATCACATTTTCTCTTCTTATTGATGTACAATAAGGTCACCATTAAATTGTTTTAGGTACCATTTAAAATGCTACATTTACAGCTAAGCAACCACTTGTTGCTTTTCTGTCTACACAGTGACTGTCTCTTGGCGTGCTGGAGTCCATCAGTGGTTTAATGCTGGTAAAAACTGAGCAGATGAAGCTGTTGGAATAAACACCAGTCCCATGGGAAAGGGTGACCTCTGAGGTCTCATATTTACCTTAGAGCTCCATCTATGTTCTTGTTAGAGTTAAATCCTGCCTTTGTCTCTGACAGCTTCTCTGTTTGTTTATCTTCTCTCTCTTATTCCTCCTTTTCTCCATCATAGACTCTGTTTCTCTTTCTGATTTTCCGCCACCTTTGATGCATCCCACCAATGTTTAAATCCTTTCGGCTAACACAACATGATATGCGGTGCTGAAAGGGTGTACATCTGTGCAGTGTTTTCAGGAAGGTTTAAATCCAGTTACAACAGTGTAAGACTGATGGCTCCCCTTCTGTCCAAAGTTATGAATATTTAAACTGTCACAGAATCAACCTCGCACTCTCAGCACCAATGGATAAGTCAGCCTGCCACCAACAGTGGATAAGAAGCTGTTTATTCAAATCCAGACACTGGGACATGAAGCCCAGCTGCTATTGTCCATAATGTTCATGCAGAGCTGAAGAGATTCTACTCAGTGAGCTTCCCTTTTAACTTTAGGGACATGTTTGCCTGGATGGATCTTGAAAAACTAACAAAATGTAAAACAACAACAAAGCTAAACAGTGATGAAAAACAAAACTAGTTCTTATACGGAATATGAACCACAGACTGCTTGAATATTTTGTTAACTGTACTTGTTCAAGAGAGACAACAGGTTTTATTGTATATGTCACATGCAGTAACAATAAAGGCATTCATTCATTTCATTCATTCATTCAACACCTCCTTCTAATGTGATTTTTTTTTCTCTTAAACAGGACAGCACAGCATCTTTGTGTATATTTGAGAGACACTTTCAAAAATCAGTGTCCATTTTTTCATTAAAAAAATGGTTTGGTAATAAAAAAAAAAGTGAATCTGCCTGAGACTAAAGTGTTATGATGCATTAAGAGTAACCACACTCTTTGTGTTATGTTCCAATCCCATCTCCTAAACAGTAAATAGTCCTTACAAAGCACATTCTGGGAGGAACACTATATCTTGTGTGTGTGTGTGGTGTGTGTGTGTGTGTGTGTGTGTGTGTGTGTGTGTGTGTGTGTGTGTGTGTGAGTGTGTTGGGGAAAATGTAGGATATAGCGACGATAATTGG
>VURO01004016.1:9954-20954 GCA_015108175.1 Pelvicachromis taeniatus | reverse complement strand
AGACGGATCGGTGCTGCGGCTGCAGTAATGCGGACGCTGCATCGGTCTGTTGTGGTGAAGAGAGAGCTGAGTGTAAAAGCGAAGCTCTCGATTTACCGGTCGATCTACATCCCTACCCTCACCTATGGTCACGAGCTGTGGGTAGTGACCGAAAGAACGAGATCGCGGAAACAAGCGACGGAAATGGGCTTCCTCTGAAGGGTGGCCGGACTCTCCCTTAGGGATAGGGTGAGAAGTTCGGCCATCCGGGAGGAGCTCAGAGTAGAGCTGGTGCTCCTCCACATCGAAAGGAGCCAGTTAAGGTGGTTCGGGCATCTGATAAGGATGCCTCCTGGGCGCCTCCTGGGTGAGGTGTTCCGGGCATGTCCCACCGGGAGGAGGTCCCGGGGCAGACCCAGGACACGCTGGAGAGATTATATCTCTCGGCTGGCCTGGGAACGCCTTGGTGTTCCCCCGGATGAGCTGGAGGAGGTGGCTGGGGAGAGGGAGGTCTGGGCTTCTCTGCTTGGGCTGCTGCCCCCGCGACCCGGCCCCGGATAAGCGGCAGAAGATGGATGGATGGATGGATGTATTTTTCATCATTTGAGTTTTGATGCTTTTGTAAACCAGGTGGGAAAATGGGGGATGGTGCTTTTTGTTTCCACTAGTCGGGGATGACATGTTCTCAGCATCTTCTGTGGTTTTAGTAGGGAGCAGCTAAAGGGGGACAAAAACCACAAATAAATGGAAAGGAAACAGGAAGTCCTTTTGTTCAGCTGAATCAGGCCAAGGAAGAGGTGCACACCTGAGGCTTTGGAACAAGCCAGTGAGTATATAGCCAGTTTGGGTATACCATGAAAAAGGTTTCTATGTACCAGGTTGATATAATTGTATATGTTTCATGTGGATCGGTTCCAGTCCCCCTGCGAAGCAGAAGAGAATGCATGCATGGATGGGTTATCCAGCATTGTATTTACCAATGATTTAAAATTCTTTGTGCAATATCCGCAGGCGTGTTGGTTTAGTTGATGGCCAAATGACCTTGCAGGCCTAAAGGGATGAAGGTCATTGGTTTCCCTTGTTATTTATTATATTTGTAATGTATTGTACTGGGTTATTTCATGTCTTTCTATTCTATGGCTGAAGATTATTTTTGTTTGTTCCTTTTTTTTTGTTTGATATAGGACTGTTCAGATTACCTGAGCAGTACATTTGTGAGTGGGCCCTAAGCAATGCACCCCAAGCTAGTAGTTAGTTATTATGTGTGTATTTTCTGTTTAAGAAGTATAAATGTTGTGAGTTTTCTTGCAGTGAATGTTAGATTAGTAATCGGATTTAAACAGGAAGACAAGCCACTCTAGCTGTTGATGCACTCAATTAAGCAATAATTTTCACTCAAAGGTTTTTAAATAGTGTGTGTGTGTGTGTGTGCGCGTGCGCGTGCGCGTGCGCGTGTGTGTTTAGCCAGGCACCACAATACTGGGTCAGTGACCCAGTGTTTTAGAATTTGTATTATTATTATTATGGTTATTATTGATCTTGGGTTTATTTATGGTTATGACTTCTAGTGTTATGGTTTCAGTCTTCCAGCTCCTGTGTGCACTTCCTGTTTTACTGTGATAGTCTTATGTCAGCATATTCAGTTTTGCGTCCTCCCTTCTCGGCACGTGTAATGATCCTCAGCCGTGTCTCCCAGCTCTTCCCTTTTTACCCTGTTGACTTTCTGTATTTATTGTCTGTGCTTGACTCTGTTCGTTGTCGCGTCCTCAACGTTCATGCCCTCACCGAGCTGTGTGTTCTGTCTGCCATGCCAGTCTGAATTTATGTTTGTATTTCTCAGTTCGGTTAGTTATCTCCACATCCAGCAATAAAGCTGCTTTTTGAGTTCACCTTCTGCCTCTGTGTTTGAGTCTGCATTTGGGTCTTCCTACTCCTGCCTGCACACAGCAGCCATGACAATATTACCAATGCAAGGATACTTGGTTGGTGCTTTTAGCTTCTATATATTTTGTAATGAATGACTGTGGTGCTTTTCCATGATACTCTATACCTCTTAATTACAGCTCTTTTTGTAGTATCCTCTAGCTATTTTGCTAGTGTCATGCTGCACTGAATCACTTACACATTCCACAAACTGTAATTTACAGAGTGTAGTGATTTACTGCATGTGTCCAAATATCCATAATTCAATGACTATTTCATCTGAGAGAGCCCTGTCTGCTCTAGATGAAACATCTGGTACCTTGGAGAGGATAGAACAACATCTTTCTGTGAACAGCAAAAAATTTTAATTAATCAGGTTTTACATTAGAATTCACATTGAGAGTATAAAGAAAATCATGCCATGTCTCCGCTGTCATACCACAAATGCCTCTTTCCTCTGCTCCTCTGCCCTGTTAGTCTAAAAAACATTTCTCTCTGTTTTGCCAGTGTTTCCAGTTTAAATTCGGGGAGCACGTTCAACATCCCACTTGATGTTGTCTTTTGCTCTCACGAGACTTCAACCCATTATGGGCCTTTTTATTACTTTACTGTAACAAAAATAAAAACAGGAAAAAGGAGAGAAGTTTAACTTTAATATAACTTTTGTACCTCTTGGCATCTTTGTATATTCAAACAATGAAAACATAGCATGTAATTGACTTGTGATTTAAGTATATGTATATACTGTATGGTATTTGTCCAGTGAAATAATATTACAGAATCCTTTATTGTCATTATGTGTTCACACATAACAAAATTTTGCTTGGTAACTTTCAGCACACATTCTGCTTCTCATTAGACACTTTACCTGGGGGATATTTAAACTAATATAAATTTCTGCTTATTTAGACAATGCTGCTGAATCCTGACCTTGAAATAGAATTGTTTTGAATTTTTGTACTTAATTTGCACTGCTCCAGAGTGCATATTAAAAGCTCTGTCTCCGAAAAAATACAGACAAATATGTCTCGGCCTTCAAAATCATGGACATGCAGAAGAACTGACTACAGCGTTTGGAGAAAACTATTTATTTTAGCAAACTGTAGAGCAATCAGAGTCCTCAGAAAAACATTAAAATGCAAAGAGACCAATCTCATATTGCCGGAGGTGTGTCATGCAGTCAACAAGATACCAGAATCACAACAAAAAGAAACCATTTCAAATGTCTCTGTGCCAAGAATTTCATACAGAATTATTTTTCTGCTTTCAAACCCACATAACAACAATCTGAGTATTCATGTTAACTAGTAAAGACAGTTTGTTAAGCTGTTTTGGCATTTTATGTTGTTATCTTTCCTGTAAGCACCACCAGCTTTTTCTTTATTTTTGAAAGAGGAAATTGAAAATGGCATGGTCAATTCCCAGAAAGGAAATAGTGTCCGTCCTATGTCTGACTAAACAATGTATGTCTCTCCAAAGAAAAAATGTGTATAGTAGTAGAGGTGTGTGTGTGTGTATTTGTGTGCAATGCTGTGAAAAAGTATTTGCTCCCTTCCTGATTTCTTAATTTTTTTGCACATTTTTCACACTTAAATGTTTCAGATCATTAAACAAATTTTAATTTCACATTAAATTAACCTAGGAAACACAAAATACACTTTTTAAACAATGTTGATATGTTTAAACACACAAAAAAAGTAATTGGCCCTCCTTTTTCAATCATGAATTAAGTCTGATTAACCACATTGTTTGGAAAGCTGAATTTAGTTTCACTAACCGCACCAGGCCTGATTACTTTAGACCCGGTGATTCAAGTAATCAATTAAATAGAACTTCTCTGACAAAGGTAGGCTAAAAGATCTCAGTAAACAACATACCATCCGACGATTTGAAGAAACTCAGGAACAGCTGGCAAACAAAACCATTTCTAAGGCTTTGGGACTGCAGTACAGAGACATTATCCACCAGCAGAGAGAAGTTGGAACAGTGGTGAACCTTCCCGGGAGTGGGTACCCTACCAAAATTACTCCAGGAACACATTAGCAACTCATCCAGGAGGTCACAAAAGAAGCCAGAACAAAATCTGAAGATCCTTAGGCCTCACTTGCCCAAGTTAAGCTCAGAGGTCAGACTCTCTACATGGGAGAGTCTCAAGGAGAAAAGCACCACTGACTAAAAAGAATTCAAAGGCTTGTCTCATATTTGCAAAATATCCCTTCACTATCCGCAAGACTTTTAAAGATATGGAGTGACATAGTCAAAGTCTGGACTCAAATTAGTGAATCAAGAATCATGATCTTAAACAGACCTTTAATGCTCGAAAACTTTCCAATAAATCTGAATTTAAAATTTTTTGCAAAGACGAGTGGGCCAAAGTTCCTCCACAGCAAAGTGAAAAACTCATTTCCAGTTATTCCAAACACTTTATTGCAGTTCTTGGTGGCACAACGAGTTATTAGGTTTAGAAGGCAATTACTTTTTCACACATGGCTCAAGGATATATAAACAGGCAGTTTATTTCCAGGTCAGAGTGGGAATAGTGAAAAAAAGTTGTTGCAGATTGGAGATTTATTTATTTTTTGGCCCAAATGACCTCTTGTAAATGCAGCAAACTTGGTGCTGGTGCCTAATCTACTGAAACTGGATTTCTTTTTAAAAAAAAGGTCAAAAACAAGAGTAAATTGGATGTGAGAAGACAGCAGTCCTAGATGAGACTCAAACATCTTTCTTATTGGAGGTCCTGTGACTATGCTACCCACTGTCCAATCAGCTTCCTTATGCTAGGTGTGATAAAATGTAACGAGAAAGCGTGCCGACCAAGCTTGGGTACATCACGAGTTGGGAGTGAGAAATGTTGTATTGTACTTCTGTGTTTATTTGTCACCACAAAACATACTTTGAAGCCACTCAGGTTCTGAGGAAGCAACTTGGTAACCCCACTATTAAGCCTTTTTGAAGGGTAGATTACTACCAGGTACTGACTAAAGTTTCATATATCCTCTGACTGTGGAACAATGGGCGGCCTACAGATATGGCCCAAACAGCAGGGGACTACAGAACAGATGCTTTGTCATTTGGACTTCTTTCATTACACTGTTCTTTTTTGTAGTACAAATACTCAGTTTGTGAGCACACATGCAGTGACCACATGTGAAGAAAACTGCTATCAGCCCTGGGGATGGAGATGTCATGTGAAACAACAGATGTACAAAAAGTTTGCATCATTTGATAATTTTATTAGGTACATTTTCAACTACTTGTTAAAGAAAAGCGGATCAGTCAATTACATGGCAGCAACTCAATGACTGTAAGCATGCAGACATGGTCAAGACAAGCTGCTGAAAACAGAGTATCAGAATGGGGAAGAAAGGTGATTTAAGTTACTTTGTGCTTGTTGGTGCTAGATGAGCTGATCTGAGAACAGTCTCAAAACCTGCTGGGATTTTCCACACACACCCATCTCTCTCTCTTGGGATCACAGAGAATGAGCTGAAGATATCCAGTGAGCATCAGTTCTCTGAGAGAAAATGCCCTGCTGAGGTCAGGGGTTAGAGAAAAATGGCCATGCTACTATGATCTGGTAGGAATGCAACAGTAACTTAAATAATTACAAGTCACAACCAAGGTATGCAGAAGAGCATGTCTGAATGCACAACATGTGAAAGCAGATGGACTCCAGCAGCAGGAGACCACACTGGGTGCCACTCCTATGAGCTAAGAACAGGTAGCTGTGGCTATAAGTGTAAGTAAGAAACAACATTGTGACATGTGAATAGTAGGATCAGACTTCTTGGCACACTTCGTCCCCTTAGTAACAACTAAGCATCGTTTAAACACCACAGCCTACCCGAATATTGCTATTGATCATGTCCATCCCTTTATTACCACATCCGCTGATGGCTTCTTCAAGTAGGATAAAATGCTAAAAAGCTCCGATCATCTGAAATCAGTTTCTTGAACATGAAAAAAATAGATACCATTTATGAAAATGTAACCAAAAATATTTTTTCTTTTTGCAGTGTTTCTCATACCATAGTATACTCAGTACCCCAAATTAGTCCTGAAAAAGACCACATCTGTCATGAGACTTTCGTGAGAGAATCTAAAACAGCTCATTTCTAATTCTTAGAGCATATCATTCCCAGTGATTCAGATTCCCCCCTTCATGCATGCTGGTACTCTGGTCTGTTTCAGGTCCTGTGCCATGGCCCCTATAACTTTTATACAAACAGAATAATCTCATAACATGCCAATCCAAACTGACAATCATAATATGATTTGCATTCCACAGCTGCCATAATAACAGTCCATATTTGATACTGGTTTCAAACATCTTAATTTAAGAGCTTAGATTCAGAAAAACATGCTTATCCTTTAGCTGGCCTATTTGTAAGACCAGTCTTTATGCATTAAAAGTAATATGATGTCACTGACTGGGTCCAGAATTATACATACATACAAGGAAAAATGAAATAAAAATACATTAACAAATAGTCAAAATTGTGAGTAACATTATTATATAATCTTAGATATTGAAAAAAATCTATATATCTAGACATAAGAAATATCAATTAAATAGATATAGAAATGAAATATTTCTATAAATACATCTGAAAGGTTAAGGGTAAAATGGAGAACTAAGTGCATCGTCAAAGGCAGAATGGACATGATAAACGGTGAAAACTCAATGACACTGCTTCTCTGTTCACCCATTTCCACTTGCAGCTATGTGTTCTTTTTGTAATGGCACTAATTAAGCATGGCAAAAGTGTGAAAAATGCCCCAATTTAGATCCTGTTAAATGAAAACAGGCAACAAATTTTCCCATCTGCTCACAGAGCTCTTTGAGGAAGATTTCCAAGGTGTAAATCAACACTTTTGAATACAAGCAGAGAGCCATATGTTGTTGTTGCTGCTGCTGGATTTACAGGGAAGCCTGGGTGAAAAGAGCAGCTCTTTGACTGTGATGCAAAATAGCTTTGATTTACAGCAAATGTGTTTTTGAAAGCCGTATTAGGAAGTCCACAAATCTTTCTTTATTTTTTTTTAACAAATTCTTAAAGATATGTTAAGTCTGCATTGTCTTTGATGATGTTTTTTAAATAACACACTTGCAGGCCAGTTACCTTCCTGGATTCAAAATATTGCAATTTGAGAAGCAGTATAACAAACCTCTGACCGTTTGACCTATTAAAACATTTTAGCCTTTGAACAGTTGTGTATGAGCTGATATCAGAGCATGACTTGTGGCCGACTGAATCCAAGCACTCTGCTGAGAACTGATAAGATGGCACACATTCAAAGTCTAGTGCAGATTGCCATATTGAGGGGGAAGAGGAAGAATGTGTTTATGTGTCTGTGTGTGTGTGTAATGTCTAAATGTGCAAAAATCTGGGTTAGCACCATAACAAATGGAACCTAAGATATGAGCAGGCAACAGATTACTCGTCCTTCCACTCAGTGACAGCTTGAAACATCATTTGAAACATTCAATATAACGCAGAGAGAAACAGCTAAATCACACGAGGGATGTTTTACTTTTAAGACGTCAATGGCGGACCACTTGAGAAATGATTTAGGCTGTAAAGGCTACAATGTTATTTTTCTCACTGGAAACATACAGTACATTATCACAGGAAATACCAGGAATTTTGATAGAGGTCAAAAGCCTCTGAGGGTGAGTGGAGCGGGGCAGAGGTTGTGAAAAATTGACTTTGATCATCAGTTGCGTTCCTGAGATATGAACACGAGCCACTGGCTCCACAGGAAGAAGGGCGGTACCTTAGTCAGAGTAGAGAGAACAACACAGAAGTGCACACAACAACTCACAGTAGATTTATAGAGATCAAGCATCATCAAAATGAGAAGCAGGAAGCACTGTGTCTTTATAAGCCACTACTGCATGTCATTAAATTGTTCCTGTTAGAAGGAAGTTTTTCCTCCCCACTGTCGCCGAGTGCTTACTCACAGGAGATCAGCAGGTTGTTGATGGTTGAAGTTTTCTCTGAAATATTGTACCGTCTTTGCCTTACGATATAAAATGCCTGGAGGCACTTTATGAAATAAATGCCATTATATAAGTAAAAACTAAATTCAAATGACATAAAACTGAATTGAAAAAACACAAAAACTGCAAACATCCATTCTGTGTGCAGTACTTTTGTTTGTTTTTTGCTGCATCATGCAAAATTCCCACTGGTACTGTAAGTGAACAAAATGTGCTTTTGACACTGTGTGTCAGACAATAAAACATATTCCTTTGTAGTCTGAACAAAAAAAGGGTGAAAAAACATCAAAGTATTTTTTCAGTTTGTACACTGGATATGAAACAAAACTCTTACTCTGAGGTTTGACTGTTGGCTTTATTCTTCAATTTGTTGGTTGAGCAATGACATCAGATGAATAGAGCTGCACTTATGTACTATACTGACTTTTAAACACAAAAATCAATATTTAAACTTTGAGAATTTAGTGAGGAATAAAAAAATTGGCTGTAGTGGGGTCACTCCATAAAGCAGGGACTATAGATCTTACCCAGTTATCCAAATGTGGATGTGAAATTCTTTTAGTGGAAATCTTGAGCGGGTTGGTAAGGACATTACTTTTAGTGACCTCCAGTTCATCCCATGTATCATTACCTCAAACGTTTTCTAACATGCTCGTCCAAATATCTCCTGCCTTAGTGCGGTCTAAAGTCGATTCTGCATGACTGCGGATTTAGCTCTCTTATGAGGAGGAGCAGGTGGGCTGGATGAGATTGTAGCTTTTCTTTTTTATAAATTTAATAATAGAGGATGTGCTCTGACAGCTGAGCAGACTCACCGTGACTAGAAACAGAAATGTTGCTGCCCATAGCCAAACTCCTGAGTCGATATTAGACCCAAGTTGCTAATATAGCTTTGGGGCTTTTTATCTAAACTGCTCAGCTACTTGGTTTGATGGACAGTCAGTCTCACTGCTCAATGCCAACCGTCATATTTTCTGTGATCATACGCAGTGTTTTAGCCTGGAAATGGAGAAAAAAATGCACTTTCCCTAATTAATAAATTCTTATACTAAGTCTGGTGAGCATTTCTGCTACTTAGCACAAACTATAGCTGTGTGCAAGGATGAAGTTGAGAGAGAAGAAGTCTAATATGAAGCAGCTATCAACACTGACTAGTCCTTTCCTTCCCACTGTTGCCAAAGTGTGTGCTCATAGGGGGTCATATGATTGTTGTGTTTTTCTCTGTATGTATTATTGTAGGGTCTACATTACAATATAAAGCGCCTTGAGGCGACTGTTGTAATTTGGCGCTGTATAAATAAACTGAATTGAACTGAACTGAACCAGTTATACACTGCATACTTCACATTTCAGTCCAGAGCCACTGTTCAGTATGAAAACAGGAAGTAGAGTGCCTCAGTGTTGTAGGGTTGAATGAGGTGACGGGTGGGCATGTGTCGTGTCTAAAGCATGCCGTACCTAATTTACAGCTTGTTTTTTTTTTTTTTCTATGAAAACATATTTTAGAAGCAAAAATGTTAAAAGCATCGAGCAACAATCACTAACTGACTCTGTTATTAGGGTAAATTTGACACTTTTTTGATATGCGAAGGATCTAAGAATAGAAAAGTTGTCTCTTCAGTTTTTATCCATCCATCCAGCAATTTTGTTATCTGGTGTGTAATCATCATTAGGGTCTTTTGTGGGGAGGGGGGGGCTCTAATGCTTTTTGAGCTACGCAGACACACATGGCCTTTATCCAGCATGGGTACGGACTCTTGGCCCTATTGCGAGCACTCAAACTAATAAGAAGAAAGAGATGGAAACCAACCAATCTGAAGAGGTCTCAGCTGTAATTATGGACCTCTGAGAGTGCTCGGCTGCCGTGTGTGATATGAAAACTAGTGAAGTTTCTCCTAAAAGTTGCTTTTCATTCAGTGCATGATTCAGTACTTCTTATTAGAAAATGTGAAAAAAAGAAAGTGCTACTGAATTTGCACGGACCTGCAGGATGGACACTTGGAAATAGGCAATCATTCGTTTCAATCCAAGGTGATGTAGATACCGCTATCAGCAGGGAGCATTCAGCATGCAGTAGTCCAGTACCAGCAGAAACTAGACACGGTCTTCTATAAATATGTGAATCCACACACCGCAGCATCCTGGTGTGGTGTGTTTAGGTGTCTTTGATTAGTTTTCGCCAAGACATGTTTGAGATTCATCCTGAAGACATGCGAAAACTATGTGTCACAACACGCTCTGTTGCTACACTAAACAGACCGGTAGTTTTGGGTTGATCGTTTTCCATGCAGGGTTTGTGTGGCCTCTCTGTGACCCTGCCTCTTGACCTTTCCTCTCCTCTGGGCTCCCTAGTGGTTTGTGCAGGCCCATCTTTCTACTTCAGCTATGCACACCAGGCCTGGAGATAGCAGCTGCACTGTCACGGAAGCTTTACCACTTTGCCTGAAGGCACTCGGATTTTCACACAAGGGGTCAGTGTGGCTTGTCGGTGGCTGCTGGCAGTTTGGATGATCTCAGTGATGTGGCACTGTTTTACGCTTAAAGCATGAAAGAGAGGCTTTTTCTGGTATATAATAAATAAATAAATAAATAAATAAATAAATAAATAAATAAATAAATAAATAAATAAATAAAAATAACAGAGTTTTTATCCCCCTGCCCCAACAATTCCTTGTTCTTTTGCTTTGTTTTGTTTGTTTCTTTGGTTAAACATTATTTTCCCATTAGAGCATCATCATCATCATCACCCTGGGGATAAAAAAGCGTTGGAGCATTTAAGGCTTGTCCACACGCAGCGGTCATACAGAATTTGTGACCACATATACGCTCTCTGGTGGAGACTGTTAGTCCATCGTTATGTTTTTTGTGGTGTGGGTGGAGCTGTGCAGTAGGTTCAGACCTGCTGTACCAGCTCTGACTCTGGGACTTGTTATGAAAAATGTCAGCAGTGGAAACCCGTCGCATGGAAGAAATATGGTTAAATTTACCTAATTTGGTTTTTGTAATGATATTTAAAAATGGCACCCAAACTTTATAGTTTATTAAACATTGTGTACAGGCACATTTAAGTCAGTTTAACACTAATCATGAG
>VURO01004011.1:10381-20821 GCA_015108175.1 Pelvicachromis taeniatus | reverse complement strand
AATTTACAAAAAAAAAAAAAAAAAAAAAAACACTGCCGATGAAGGATAAAAAAAAAAAAACAGACCACATGAGAAGTATTTCCAGGGGGCACCATGACAGAGGAGGATGGCTTGTTAATAGCATTAGAGCTGTGACTCATGATGTTGCTAAAGTTGGCGATTTATTAGTAGTGTTAAGTTTTTTGCTTTGTTTAACAGCGACTTTCTGAGTCATAATCTATGGTAATAATAAGAATGTCCATTACATCATTTTTGTGTCATCAGGATGTCTTTTTCTTTTTTTTTAATACTGTTTATGTGTTGTCGAAATGGTGAAGCTGTTTCATATAATAAGGTTAGAATTAAACAAGGCTGTTATTATTAGTATTTTTTAAATTACATATATTGAACACTAACTTCTTACAGAGGATTTATTAGCCTTCCTCTCAGCAATAATCAATAGCACTTTGTGCAAGAAGAGAAATTTAAAAGGCCATTGAATGTGGGCTATTTGTCTATTTTAGATTAAAGAAGTAAGTAGGATTATTTATTATATGAGACTCAAGTTAAAATGAACAATAATAGACTGGATATAAATGTGGTTTTAGATGGTAACCATGTAAAACCTTTCACCGTGCCAGCAGGTATGGTGAGCTACACATCAGCTAAGACACTAAGCGAAAGTTACAGAAGACACAGTTTCCTTTTTCGGTTTCTGAAGGCTCATTTTTTTTTCTTGCTTTGCTGTAAAACGTGCTTTTAGTTGTGAAAGACAACAATTTGATGGCTGATACAAATCTGAATCTCAGAACACCAAATATACCAGACGACTAATGGATAACAGCTACGACAAGCAGCTTCACAGTTTGTGCCAAATGACTCCTGAACTTCTGCTAAACCAGAACTTCAGAAGCCTCCAGTAAACCTGTGCACTTCAAACACATCTTTTTCTTACCAAAAAAAAAGCCTAAATTTACTATAAGACTAGACTAAAAGGAAAATAATTGACACAAAATGTTGTGCTTACAATACTCGATGAATTTAAACATCCAGAAAATCAACGTGCACAAAAGTGTTGTAGACACATTCTGAAACAAAAGAAACTTGAAAACCAAATTAACAATAAAAATGAGTCAAAGGTACGTTAACTATAGTTGGATGTCTTTTAGAATGTAATTGTAAAACACAATGATTTTCAAATCATTTCAACCTTCTCATTAAACTGAAAGTTTTTATAGTGAAGCCTGCCATAATTCACGAGCAGCAGCATTTTAGGTAATGGGTTATAATTATAACTTTATTAATATCAGCTCTCTTGACCCCTTCAATGGAAGTCGTCGACTGAGCTGATCAGTGTGTTTACTATTAACTACTAGTTAATATTTCCAGTCAAAGCCGAGAGACGAGCTGCTGGTTTTGGCCTCGGCTCACCTGACTCGGGGTCACACTGATGCTCGCAGGGATCCAGGAGGCGCCGTCCACACAGCTCGTTGACCCAGGGCCCGCTGGCATTCTGCTGATAGTACAGCAAGATCTGGGCCGGGTTGAGCCAGTCTGAAGCATCCAACTGGCTCCCCTGGAGCAAAATGAACCTTGACCCTTGACAAAGGAAATGGAAGACACAGAAGAGAAGGGGACAGGAAAGAAATGTGAAATGGAGAAGACGGTTGAAGAAAAGGACACAGGTAATTGAAGGGTAATGAAAAGATGGCAGGAATGAAGATGGGATGAGGGTGAAAGAGCAGGGATGAATAAGAAGGAATGAAAAATAGAACAGGACACATAAAAAAAAAGCCTGACTTTAAAAAAAAAATGTTCAAAGCAAATTATCATAGCGAACACATTTAGTCCAAAGTTTTCTTTTACCGCTTATTTCTTTACATTTCCTAACATTTATAAAACCATTTAACAACAACAACAACAAAAAAAGACAAGGTCGCAGCACATATTGGACCTTACAAGTAAAATATCTTCAGCTAAATATAATGACAGCAAGCACCACCGAGGCAGTTTCTACGAGAGAAAAACAAATGAGGAAACCTTCAAAACGAAAAGAAAATGTGATTAAAAAATACCAGATTTAAAAGGAAGTGGATCGGGGGGGGAAAAAGAAAACTTCATACGACATTATTTGTTATTTTTAGTGTGATTAAAATTCCAAACATGAAAGCTAAAATACGGAAAAAGTTAAACTCTCACAAAGATTTAAACAGAAGAATCATGCAAATAACAGTTTGTATGATCCCAACATGTGACCCAAACAACCACACATATATTAGCACCATGTGTTGGATCAGCTGGATTTAGGTAGATGGCTGATTGAATCACATGACTATAACTGAGCATGTAGCCACTTTAAATAACTTGCCAAACACTTCATTCTTGCTGCCTTTGTTGTTTTTTTCTACCAAATTCTTTTAATTACTGTGGAGAAAATAGCAGCAGTGAGGGCAGAGCTGGCATCTTGACCATAACAATCTTTTATTGTAAGAAAGATCTGTGCCTACTTCAAAGCGCACTAAGGTGACTGTTGTTGTGATTTAATGCCATAAACAATTAATTGCTGAAAGCCAATCCAGCATTTAAAGTGGATTGAATGTCAGTGAAAGCCAAATTGAAACAAAAAGTCAACATTTTCTCCCAGAAAACTGTTTTTTTTTAAACAAGTCTCAGGCTTGTTGTTGTTATATCTGCCAAATTCATTTAACATAATTATGTGCTATGCATCTCATGTTTCTCTTACATTGTTCAGTGTTTGGCTCTTTTTTTATTTTAACAAAGTATGGCTGTCCGTGAAACAAATGTTCCCCGACTCAGAGAAGTCCTCAGGAATCTGCAGTGCTCCTCTTTCTGGTGAGTCTTATTAGTGGTTGTTATGACACAAACAAAGCGTCAGATCAACGTTTTCTCTGCTATAGCAAATGTATAATAATGATTCGGCCGACACGTAATTCTGAAAAAGGTTAAAGACGAGCGAGTGCAGCTATAGACGAGTCACAATTGTTGCTGCGCCGTTGTTTGTTTTCCATGTCTATGTAAAAGTTTGTGTGTGTGATCAGTCGAGGTAAAACTGTTGAGCGCTGGGGGTAACGTTCTGTTGCCATAATGCAGGATAATGAGGCGAGGGCTGCCTGTGTTACTGCTGCTGTTTAATTTCAAACCTTTCTACTTATGCTTTAATTACCTCGTGGTTGAAAGCTGCAGCACACAACTTTCCTCTTAAAAGGTATAATCAATTAGTTCCACTGAATACACTTAAAGACTGAGGTCTCCGGGGGGTTTACAGCTCAAATGCTGTAAACTAAAGGGAGCTCGTATGCAAAATGTTTGCTACTGAGTTTGTGACTGCCTGGGAAAACAAAAGCCCTCTTCCATGTTCCAGGACACCTGACAGAGGAGGTGTCTCTAAAACACTTGGTGCTGAGAGTTATCCGCTGTGTGATCTGCGCAAATTAGCAACAACGCTCACTGACCAAAGCACTGTCCATTTGCAAACACGGGATGCGCTGGGCATTTGCTAGCCCAAGCATATTTAATTAATTGTTGGCAGGCTCTGTGTGCCCTAGTTAGTGCCGTCCTCTTTGATGATTCCCTTAGAACTAGAGCACACACTGCAAATGGCTGGACTCATCCTGTTAGCTTAATTGTGGAGAGTCATAAAACTGCCTGGAAAAACTTTGAAGACACCAGCAGTGTTTCTCTTTTTATGACACTTTTTTATGTTCTATTTGAGTTTCCTGGCATCTGTGTATGCACTTTTGAAAGATGAAATGGATTTCAGTGTAAAACATAAATGCTTTATATATAGTCTAATATACAATGAAGAATTCATTTATCAAAATAAGAAAGGGTAGCCATCTTTAATTGAGACATTCATCACATCGTGAAGTTTGCCTCTCACAGGGAGCCACGTAGGCCTGAACACACCAGAATTATTAACGTGAGCACCAGACATGAGAGCAGAATTAATCGCCTGTGTGCAGCTCTTTGGTCAGGTTTTAAATAGAGCAGTTATGTTGTGTTACTTTGTGTACGTACATTACACGTACAAAAAAAAAAAAAGCCCAAACATCATGGTGCTGGATTGGCATTTTCCAAAACATTGGAATTTCTAAGGTTTTCCACAGTTTTTGAAAAATATATTATAGAAACCAGAGCTATTAAATATCAGGCGTGTTAGCTCTGGTACGCTATGCTAGCATGTTTAAAGGCTAGCATACTCAAATTTTGCTCATTCATGCCTAAGTGCGCTTTCATTGCTAGAATGGCAATAGACTCTGGCTTGTGTTTTTTTGGCACTTTGTGCATAACTTTTTGGACGATTGCCTTCAAATTTTCCGAGGTTGACTGAAATGCCCAGGTTCTGACAGATAAACATCTATAATGGCAGCATAATGGCAGCAGAGGCACGACCTGCAACACGAATCCCCAGCCACTACTCAGATGAGACTCCACAGCATCACTCCTTGAGATAGCTTCAGATGTAATTGGGAAACCTCTCACAGGAGGCACAGATGGTAAAAGTAAATCTATTTCCAGCAAATACAATCTGAGATGATAAACGTCAGCCACCTTTCTATTCCCGACTCTCCAAGTTAGTGATAGGGGGGGAAAAAAAAGTTCGCCCTGCTCTTTGTTATGTATCTTGAAAAGCAGCAGATATTGTTATCCCGCGTAACCGCACAAACATCTTCAGATGATTACTTTCCCTGACGCGAAAGGCAAGGAGAAAGGTGTGACTCTATATTTTGGTACTTTTCGCTCAGTATTTGAAGTCAGACACATGCGCAGCTGTTGGCATTAATAGCTTCTTTCCCCAGTGGTAGAATCCAGATTTTCATCTGATTCACCGTGACATCAAATCAAGTCTGATGAGACTGTGGAGACATTTATGGAAACATTCTAAATCGATCCCAGTTTTGTAATTCAACAGGCGAATTCGCCATCTTTCATCTCTCCTTTCAAAGTTCCCTCCCTCGATGCCTCCCTGGAATTTTAATATCGCTGGCAGGCCAGCGTGTACCACCGGAAAGCAGCGGCGTTCCGAATCAAATCAGACCTCTAGATGATAGATGAGTGAGCCTAGTCACAGTCTATAATATATCTGGACTGCCAGCTCACTTCAATGACAGCCGAAAAATGCCAATGAGCCAGCAGGAGCCAACACTTGGCTCCCGTGGTGCTATTTCTTTTTTTTTTCTGCAGGTACTACATTGAAATTCATTAGCGCGGTAGTTCAACATATCAGAAAGCACCGGGGGAAGCGTGATGGAGGGTTGGCTGTGGGTGGTCATTGCGACCTAGCAACAATGCGCTCCAATGCTTTGGGGGCACATCTGTTGTGCGCTGCGACATGGGAAACCCAGGCAGAGGGTGGCCGACCTGGCATTTACCTTTGTCTCTGAGAGAGCAAAGCAAATCAGCAGCTCGACCACAAAGCACAGGCACTTGGTAAGCGAGATGTAGTGGGCTGAACTCCCCAGAGAGAGACAGGAAAATGCAAGCTCAGCCCTCCCCGGGGATGCGTTTGGGAAAAGGCTGCATCCACATTCCGTGGCTGGTGTAAGGCCTTACCATCAGCAATGAGGTGCTCCGGAACGTGTAAGATTACCCGGACTGAGAGGCTGCAGGAGAGGTGAGAGGAGTAAACCAGGCCAATCACGCAGCTGATGACACTGATCAGAGTCAGGGTGGTCTTATTGATGGGGCTCCGTGGGGAACCTGCTGCTAGAAAGAAATGAGATGGGCGGGGGGGGGAGAAAGAGTAGAGAACTGTGAAGCAGTGACCACAAGAACCCCTCCACACACCATAAGTACATGCACGCTATCACACAAACATGTACACACAGTGCCTACACAGGCAGTCATTTTACAGTTATTTTACAAACAAGCAAAAAAAAACTCATAAAATGGTCCTTCGGATCAAAACCCTCAAGCCTGTGGGACGTTTACACCAGGCACGGCTCAGTGGCACAGAAATACAGTTTACCTTTGAAGGGTTTTAACGTCCACGTTGGAATGTGTGGAGCAAAGAAGAGAGAGGCTGTTCTTCAAACCTTCCCTCTTTCCTCCACTTTCCTTTGCCCTCCCCAAGTGAGAACTCTCCCCTTATCTCTTTTGCTCCAGAGTGCAACGCAGGAAGTGTCAAAACTGACCCCACACCCACGCAGACATGCACATACACACAGAAAAATATCACAGTGACCTTGGATATAGTCACGCAGGCTTTGTTTAAAGTGGCTATTTTTTCACTAGCTGAATAACTCTAGATCCCATTGTCACTTTTAAATTACTCTGGCAGAACTTTCTTATTCAAAAAAATGCCCAAGGCAATCCTTTAAACAAAAGCCAAAGCAGAAAGCTGACCTATCACAAAATGTTTAAAGCTAGTTTATTTAATCAAGTAACTTACCCAGAAACTGGATGCAGGGCAGAATTTCACCCCTTTGACTTCTTTTTCAAAGTTATTTTTCAGATTTTTTTTATTATAACATTACAAAACGTCTCTTCAGCACACATTTCTGCCTTCTATATAAAAGAGTGAAATGTCTCATTCTTCACATCCGTCTCTCAAAATTTTCTATAGATGAAAAAAAAACAACAACAACAACTTTTGCCGTGCCACATGAATCATCCTCTCCTCTGCATCTAAACAACATCGTTCATTCTATTCTTAAAGCTCAGTCTAATTAAAGGTGTTGGCTACACTTCTGGAGGCTTTGCTGTGTTTGTGACACCTGTGCACATGACGGGGGAATAATTGGCTTGGAGGCATCGTAACAGCTTGTAACGCCTTCCGACAGCAGCTATTATTTTGAGGCCAGTGTCACATTTTTTTACTTTAAAAAAAAAAAAAACCCTTCTCTGTCTCTTTTCCACACCCCATTACTGTACATCAAAGTTGCAAGGACATGGCATGCTGACATATAAAGCATGCTGCACCACTTCACTATGACAGCATTTGCACAGGATCCTGCTTAGAAATAATATTTGTGTGGAATATTATTTCAAAATCAGATGTTCTTTAGGTTGTAGATGCAGCTAATGCCAAAATATTCTGCACTGAGGACCTCTGATCTCATCATCTTGTTTGATTTCCGTCAACAAGATTGTATTCAGATGCACTGAGATCAGTTTCACATGCTCACAACCACTCTACACACACCTATGCAAATACACAGCATGTGCTTCCCTTAGGAGTCAAACTGATGAGCACATACAACACCAGAGCCATCCGCTATATGCACGGTAAAGGTGACTTGTCATGCGTCGTGGCGATGGTAATACCATCAGACGGCGAGATTAACTGTCTGTAGGTGTATGAGTCCTCCTTACCCCCTGAGCCCCACGCGCTGTTGGCATTACCATTTCTCATACCTCGACTCCGGCGGCGACTGCGGTTTGGGTCGGTGTAAAAGGCCAGCTGAGGCTCGCTGTCTGCCTCCGTCCCAGAGTCCCCGTCTGGGTTCAAGAATGTTGAACCCGCTGTTGGATTCACACAAAAAATACAAAAGAGTTCTGGACCAGTGGTGGGGAATTTGTCCTCAAGTTAGCTTCACAGAGATGGCAGGAAAAGGGCAGCCAAAACTCACGATCAACCCACTGCTGGGTGTAAAAAAAAAAAAACCCAATCTTCTTCTATCATCTACTGGTGTGTAGGGTCATTTGTAATAAAAATCAAGCTGCAACTTCGAGCATTGTGTTTTCCAGTTTGTCTTTAATATACTGTGTTTACTGACACACATTGAATTAGCCACATCCAAAAAACAGCACATCAAAAAGAATGCATGCTGGCTTACTTGGACTCGATCGGACTAAAATACTGATGTCACCTGTGTAAAACAATTAAATACTGAGTATTGTTTTAAAATTTAGTTTAGCCTCTTCTTTCATTTGTACTGTTATGCAGTTCTAATTTTTATTAGTTGAGGTTTTTGTTGATATGTCGGCGGTGCTTGTCGGATATTAAGATTTAAAACGTTCAGTCATGTGAAGAGAAAAGTACACACACACACGTATCAGTGAGTTTCTAAAAGCAGGTAAATCTAACTTCAGATGAACAACAACACATGACATATCAGACCATATCCCTATTTGTATAACAAGAACAAAGTCCAAATGTAGAAGCAGCACGTGTGCAAATTTAGGGGTGACTAGCAGCCAAGTGCTGCAAATCAAATGCACTAGATTAACTGATCAGAGGGTGTGAGCACCTCAATAAATGCAACATGAAAGTTTAGGCCAGTTAGCAGGTCTGGATGCCAAGAAGAAACGACATCAGCAGGTATCTTAGAGAAGCAATTGTTACTGGCCATGAATCTGGAAAAGGCCAAACAATTAGAAGTCATTCTACTGTGGAAAACATAATGTGGTCATTATGTGCCTTATCAGTGTAAATATCCGTGATACACAAGGCTGGTTGTGCTCATTTTGTTTTCCAAGGAAACATGAGGAATACAAAAAAATGTTTGCGCTTTACTTTTTTTGTGTGATTCTAATATAACACTACACTGCAATTAAGATGCTTTGGAGATGTTTTAGAGAGAACTATATGAGTAAGAACCAGTCACTTAAAACTTATAACAGCAGTTATAAAATGCTTTAAGTAGAAATCATTGAATTTGTATCACACTTATATAAAGTTAAACTTTGGTTAGCTTGACATGATCAAATTAAGACCACTAATCAACTAGGAGCAGTCCAAAATGAAAAAAAAAAAAAAATCTTTCCGCAGCATTTTTGCTAAGGACTGCTATTTAGTGGGTAGTCTAAGTACTACTTTCTATGGGTTTTATGGGTGTGCATTTAGTATAATGTAAAACGCCACTGGTTTCAAGGACAGCTCTGCATCCACAGAGAAAAAAAGTGGATGCACAAGCTTGTGATTTTCTTCTTTTGCCTTTGACTTTCCAAAAACACATTTCTTTACAGCATCAGATATAAGGATGTACTACAAACCAGTTATATGTGTCTATATACACTCAATCTTGGCAACAATATCTAAAGGTGAGCTCTTGTGCTCACTTCCAACACCATGATTTTATTCGTGTATTCTGCAGTAACTGTGAATGATTCACAAATCAATAATCCTTAGTTATTTTATCCTGGGACTTTGGTTGGTGGTCGTATGAAACAAGCTGTTTTAGTTCTTCTCACTTTACGGGCATAATCGCCTCACGCTAACTTTGTTCTCGCTGTCTGTTCCTGGTAAACAAATGTTTAACAGTAAATTAGAGGGTTACAATGTGAGCTGTGTGCCTTGACCATATAACATCATACGCAACCAAAAGAAGGAGAAAATGTGTGAAATGCTTTTTCACAAACATCTTACTTAAAGCAGAATGTGAAAATAAATATGTCTAAAGATTATGTAAAAAAATTACATGTATAAGATATTATGTGTTGATTCAAAGGAGGGGGGGGGGGACTGTGTGATGCTGCATGGGCAATGAGGCAACAAGTAATATGAAAAACATAAACACTAAATAAATACATGAAAACAAACAACGTATACTTTAGCTAGACAACCCCAACATGACTCCTGCTTTTCTGTGCTATATTTTTTTTGCTACACTGGAGGGGAAAAAAAACACAATCCAGAAGACTTCCTGTTGTACGAAGAGGAAGAGTGCAACATAAATGTTAAACTAAAAAAAAAAGAAGATTGTCCAGCTTTATCCGAGAGGATAATCCCTCTCATAACATCCAGTCGTTAAAAAAATTAGCCTGATTAGACTGTTATTTAAAGCTAATGCTCTTAAGTATGGGGGCTGATTATACAGTAGGTGCAACACTTTAAATAAACAAACTCTTCTCACAACACAATGTACCCACAGTGCATTTCAGCTGAGTGTGCTTTAGCCGAGGCATTAGCTATATTTAGGGGGCATGTATTGAAGCTTGTCTTACAAGTGTTAGCGGATTGCGAATCAAAAAGTGAGGGGGGGGGGGATCTATCAAAGCAGCCGAGATTTGCTGCCTCAGCGGGACGTGTGAGAATCGAAATAAAATTCATGCTAACGTTGCTCTGTGACAAGAGCTTTAAAAATCCCCAACCAAGAGGCGGTGTTTGATTAAACTGGAGACGATCCCTCAGAAACAATGGGGCAATGAAAACACAGTTGGCAGCAATGTCAATGTGGCAAAAGCAGAAGGACTTTGTCATGACAGCAGCTTCATCAGCTTTTCATATTGTTGGTTGGGTTTTTTTTTTTTAACAATGCGCACAAGATATGTATGTGTCTGGCGTAAATATTATTGGCAGCCATGACTATCTGACAGCACAGATGTTGGCGTTTCTTTACTTCACAAGAAGCACGGCTTTTAAGATGACACCATTGTTTCAGCAGTGTTTTCCACGACTGATTTAATAATGAGGAATATTCACTGCACACTTTCCCCCCCCCCCGATATGTCTGCTGGCTGGAAACAGAGTCCTCTGGACCAATGTTCAGTGCGCGC